>RXON01000742.1:0-11530 GCA_009667805.1 Leptobrachium leishanense | reverse complement strand
ATCTATATATTAAACAGAAGTCACTGACTTTAATTTAATACAAAATACAGTCCTTACATCGTTATATGGGTCAAAAAGCAAAATGTTCGATTGTTTAGTAATAAAAACAGGCTATACTCTCACTCTTCAGTATACATTAAGTGATTGCGCTCTGTGTTGTGAAAGCCAGTGCAGTTAGAAACCTGGAAAGTTTTAACTGTTAATCTTCTAGCGGTTAATAGTAAATGATCAAGTGGAATAGTTTTCAAGAAGATAATGTACTGGCTGAACATGAAGTGATTCTTCAATAAAAAGGTGTTCTGGTCAGGGCCGGATTAACATAGGGGCAGATGGAGCAGCAGCTCCAGGCCCATGCCCCAGAATAGGCCCACAGAAAGGATAAATTTGTCTGCATTGATGTGCATTTGGACCCCTATATCTCCACCTCCGTAGCGGCTACAGAGTCATGTGAGGTATCACCGGAAAGGCCAGAGTATGGACCTTTCCAATGATACCAAACATGGCCAAGTTTTATGTAACAGTAAAAGTAAAATAATAAGCATTTCTTTATTTTTTATTTTTCTTTCTAACACAGCAATATTTTTCACTTTTCAATTATAAAGTGAACAATGATGCTGCAGTGACTCACCATCTCATTTTTCATGTCACTAACAAGTGTGGAGGTGAGGGTACAATCCATTATTACAAATTGTTATAACAAGAACCTAAACCGCCGCACTGCAGAGAAGTGCACGGGGGGGGGGACTTTGGAACCTTGCGCCCCTAATCTTTACACCTCGCAAGGTCAACTGAGGTGTCAGACAGGACAGAGTCTGGCCTTTGCTTTCATACTAAACATGACAATGTAAAATCTAAATAGAAAAAGAAAACCCAAAAAATTATTTTATTTAGTTTTTGTTCCAAAGCGATGGTATTGTCCATTTGTCACTTATAAAATGAGAGATCCCACTGCCATTACTCCCCTTCTCCTTTCCCACGCTGGGAGCAAGGTCAGTGTTTTATACATAGTCATATTATTCATAAAACACCATTATCCAAAGCACATGGAAAATATCTAAATTTCCACGACTAATGTTCTTGCTATCTCTCTGATGGGTTTGTTTTGTTTCTTCAGCCTAATGATGGCTTGCTTCACTGATAGTGACAGCTCTTTGGATATCATCTTGAGAGTTGACAGCAACAGATTCCAAATGGAAATAGCACACTTGAAATGAACTCTGGGCCTTTTATCTGCACATTGTAATTGGGGTAATGAGGGAATATCACACACCTGGGGATGGAACAGCTGAGAAGCCAATTGTCCCATTACTTTTGGTCCCTTAACAAGTGGGAGGCACATCTGCAAACTGCTGTAAGTCCTGCACCGTTCACCTGAGTTGGATGTACATACCTTTAAATTAAAGCTGACAGTCTGCAGTTAAAGCACATTGTGTTTGTTTCATTCCAACTCCATTGTGGTGGTGTATAGAGCCAAAGATGTTAGAATTGTGTCGATGTCCCAATATTTCTGGACCTGACTGTATACAGAGCACATACAGCACACACCGTTATATACAAAGCACGTGCACACATACAGTACACACCGTTATATACAGAGCACGCGCACACAGACTATAGGGGTTATTCACAAAGCAGTGAAATGTTGGTGTAGTTTGATGATTCCGTTTCACTGACCCTGCAGGGAATTTACTATTCACCCCAGGGTCACCGAAGTGCGTAGAATGCAATTCTGATGTTCTTAGAAGTGTTTAAACCATGTTTGAACACGTGCTTGGTTATTACTTGTGGGGAAATGTTTATTATCTATCACCATAACAGTATGACTCGGAGTTCCTGTCCAGGTCTCGCACCCAATGGTTCTGTGGAGAAACGCATCTGATCATTTTTGGGTAACCAATTTGCTTTAAGAAACTATGGCTGCCATAGCTAGATTCTCCTTTCAGATCCAGTTTAGCCTGTCGTATTCTTGCTAAGTCATTGACTTGTTTGGGCAAGAATAGATGACCATTTACCTTTTCAATCCGGCAAGGGATTGAGAATGGTTGCTCAGTTCGGCAGTATCGGCATAATTTCTGTAGAAAGAAATTGTTAGAAAATCTCTGTCGAGTTACTTTCAAAAATTCTGCCCCTCTGAATCCTGATGGTATGGACATCAGCGTTTAGCGATGTGGCTGGATCACCATTCTTCAGAATCGTGACATCAGGCGTTTGACTGTTTCTGAAACAAATCTCAAGAAGGTTAGATCTCTCCTCTGGCACATGACAACTATATTTTAGTTTCAAGTCGTGTGAATGATCGCAAGCTATGGATATCTTTACCTCGGACCAGATTGCTTCATTTATGAAGTCCACTATGGAAATTAATCTCCTAAGGAAAGCCACTCAAATGATCAGCCATTTGTATGGAATGTCCACGATAATGGTAGGATGCCTAAATGTCTTTTTACCCAACTGGTATTTCAACCATGTCGTGCCAACTTCTTGAAGGGAATCCCCTCCAACACTCACCAGAGAACCAGTGAACGGCTTTATCCTTGATTTCTATGTGGCAAGCTCCATTGCTGGAAGTGGCCAATGCGACAACAAGGTAGCTTCTGAGCCAGTGTCGATTAACCCTTAAATAAGTTTACCGTGCACATCCTGTCAGCGTGCTTTAGCATAATATCTACCTTCAATCTGTTCTAACTTACACAAGTAATTAGGATGTGTTAACATCCCTTCATTTTTCTGATTTATGACCTTGTGGCTTTGTAATCACTGTAGACAGGCTAGCAGTCTCTTCCAACGTGGCCCCTCCCTTTCAGAAGAATCTGTTTGGCACAGGTTACGGCTCGGCGGTAAGGAATTGAACCCTTCCACGATGAGATATTGTCTGATCATCCTGGCTAATTAATCTTAGCGTGATGATGATGGCAAAACGAAAGTCCAGATGCTGAATCAGGAAGTGCTACGACTATTTTCTTCTTGCTCATTCTTGTCTCGTGTTAGTGACTTTTTTATACTCCCTTTTGTATCATTAACCCCTTACCTCTGGATGGGTTGTGCCTGGCGGGTGGATATAAATGCCGGGGGGACATGCTAGTATGCCCTGGCTTTCTAGCTGCTGCTTCGTCCCATCCTCCGGCCCTCCTATACAGATGATGCGTGGCACGTGCTCACTGGTGTGGGGGCCGGACACAGCCCATAGACTCCAGAGGGACCTGCAATGCCGTCCTCACGGCGTTCAGACCCACTTGCTGCTGGGGGTGTCATTTAACCTCCCTGGTGGTATTCCCGAGTGTGACTCGGGGTTAAATTTCACTACCGCGAACGGTAACCCTGAGCCACACTTGGGCTGCATACTCACCTCCTCCTGCACTCCCTGGCTGTCCCCCGCAGTGTGATCGCAGTGAGTTGCTTCCTGGTAACGCTCCCTGCGAGTCACATGATGCAGGGGGGCGGGACCAGGCAGCAAACTAAAAAGATAAATTATAATCCACTGTATTCCAATGTACAATGTCATGAACGGCCACTAGGTGCCACTACAGGATAAGAAAGTCTCACAGTCTCACCCTTGTTTTCAGACAGATTTCAGTGTTTTTTATTTTATTGAATATCGTTTATTTGCATTATTTTGGATAATTATTTTTGGGATAATAAATTATTATGTCGTGTTTCAAACTTTATCGGACTCAGTGTATTTACTATTTATTTATTTATTTACTAGTTGTAAAGCCTGCCCAGAGGGCAGTCTATTGTGGATATACTGCCCCTGCTCCTGTATACTGCCCCAGCTCGTGGATACTGCCCCAGCTCGTGGATATTGCCCCAGCACGTGGATACTGCCCCACCTCGTGGATACTGCCCCAGCACGTGGATACTGCCCCAGCTCGTGGATATTGCCCCAGCACGTGGATACTGCCCCAGCACGTGGATATTGCCCCAGCACGTGGATACTGCCCCAGCACGTGGATACTGCCCCAGCACGTGGATATTGCCCCAGAACGTGGATACTGCCCCAGCAGGTGGATACTGCCCCAGCACGTGGATATTGCCCCAGCACGTGGATATTGCCGCAGCACGTGGATACTGCCCCAGCACGTGGATATTGCCCCAGCACGTGGATATTGCCCCAGCACGTGGATATTGCCGCAGCACGTGGATACTGCCCCAGCACGTGGATACTGCCCCAGCACGTGGATATTGCCCCAGCACGTGGATATTGCCCCAGCACGTGGATACTGCCCCAGAACGTGGATACTGCCCCAGCACGTGGATACTGCCCCAGCACGTGGATATTGCCCCAGCACGTGGATATTGCCCCAGCACGTGGATATTGCCGCAGCACGTGGATACTGCCCCAGCACGTGGATACTGCCCCAGCATGTGGATATTGCCCCAGCACGTGGATATTGCCCCAGCACGTGGATACTGCCGCAGCACGTGGATACTGCCCCAGCTCGTGGATACTGCCCCAGCTCGTGGATACTGCCCTAGCACGTGGATATTGCCCCAGCACGTGGATATTGCCCCAGCTCGTGGATACTGCCCCAGCTCGTGGATACTGCCCTAGCACGTGGATATTGCCCCAGCACGTGGATGGATACTGCCCCAGCACGTGGATATTGCCCCAGCTCGTGGATACTGCCCCAGCTCCTGGATATTGCCCCAGCACGTGATACTGCCCCAGCACGTGGATACTGCCCCAGCACGTGGATATTGCCCCAGCACGTGGATTGATACTGCCCCAGCACGTGGATACTGCCCCAGCACGTGGATGGATACTGCCCCAGCACGTGGATGGATACTGCCCCAGCACGTGGATACTGCCCCAGCTCGTGGATATTGCCCCAGCACGTGGATACTGCCCCAGCACGTGGATATTGCCCCAGCACGTGGATACTGCCCCAGCACGTGGATACTGCCCCAGAACGTGGATACTGCCCCAGCAGGTGGATACTGCCCCAGCACGTGGATATTGCCCCAGCACGTGGATATTGCCCCAGCACGTGGATATTGCCGCAGCACGTGGATACTGCCCCAGCACGTGGATACTGCCCCAGCACGTGGATATTGCCCCAGCACGTGGATATTGCCCCAGCACGTGGATATTGCCGCAGCACGTGGATACTGCCCCAGCACGTGGATATTGCCCCAGCACGTGGATATTGCCCCAGCACGTGGATACTGCCCCAGAACGTGGATACTGCCCCAGCACGTGGATACTGCCCCAGCACGTGGATATTGCCCCAGCACGTGGATATTGCCGCAGCACGTGGATACTGCCCCAGCACGTGGATACTGCCCCAGCACGTGGATATTGCCCCAGCACGTGGATACTGCCCCAGAACGTGGATACTGCCCCAGCACGTGGATACTGCCCCAGCACGTGGATATTGCCCCAGCACGTGGATATTGCCGCAGCACGTGGATACTGCCCCAGCACGTGGATACTGCCCCAGCACGTGGATATTGCCCCAGCACGTGGATATTGCCCCAGCACGTGGATACTGCCGCAGCACGTGGATACTGCCCCAGCTCGTGGATACTGCCCTAGCACGTGGATATTGCCCCAGCACGTGGATATTGCCCCAGCTCGTGGATACTGCCCCAGCTCGTGGATACTGCCCCAGCACGTGGATGGATACTGCCCCAGCACGTGGATATTGTCCCAGCTCGTGGATACTGCCCCAGCTCCTGGATATTGCCCCAGCACGTGGATACTGCCCCAGCACGTGGATACTGCCCCAGCACGTGGATATTGCCCCAGCACGTGGATTGATACTGCCCCAGCACGTGGATACTGCCCCAGCACGTGGATGGATACTGCCCCAGCACGTGGATGGATACTGCCCCAGCACGTGGATGGATACTGCCCCAGCACGTGGATACTGCCCCAGCTCGTGGATACTGCCCAAGCTCGTGGATACTGCCCAAGCACGTGGATACTGCCCCAGCACGTGGATACTGCCCCAGCTCGTGGATACTGCCCCAGCACGTGGATACTGCCCCAGCACGTGGATACTGCCCCAGCTCGTGGATACTGCCCCAGCTCGTGGATACTGCCCCAGCACGTGGATACTGCCCCAGCTCGTGGATACTGCCCCAGCTCGTGGATATTGGCCCAGCTCGTGGATACTGCCCCAGCTCGTGGATACTGCCCCAGCTCGTGGATACTGCCCCAGCACGTGGATACTGCCCCAGCACGTGGATACTGCCCCAGCTCGTGGATACTGCCCCAGCACGTGGATACTGCCCCAGCTCGTGGATACTGCCCCAGCTCGTGGATACTGCCCCAGGACGTGGATACTGCCCCAACTCGTGGATATCGCCCCAGCACGTGGATACTGCCCCAGCTCGTGGATACTGCCCCAGCTCGTGGATACTGCCCCAGCACGTGGATACTGCCCCAGCACGTGGATACTGCCCCAGCTTGTGGATACTGCCCCAGGACGTGGATACTGCCCCAGCTCGTGGATATCGCCCCAGCACGTGGATACTGCCCCAGCTCGTGGATACTGCCCCAGCTCGTGGATACTGCCCCAGCACGTGGATACTGCCCCAGCATGTGGATACTGCCCCAGCTCGTGGATACTGCCCCAGGACGTGGATACTGCCCCAGCTCGTGGATATCGCCCCAGCACGTGGATACTGCCCCAGCTCGTGGATACTGCCCCAGCACGTGGATACTGCCCCAGCACGTGGATACTGCCCCAGCACGTGGATGGATACTGCCCCAGCTCGTGGATATCGCCCCAGCACGTGGATATCGCCCCCGCTCGTGGATATGGCCCCCCCCGCTCGTGGATATGGCCCCCCCGCTCGTGGATATCGCCCCCCCCGCTCGTGGATATGGCCCCCCCCGCTCGTGGATATGGCCCCCCCGCTCGTGGATATGGCCCCCCCCGCTCGTGGATATGGCCCCCCCGCTCGTGGATATCGCCCCCCCGCTCGTGGATATGGCCCCCCCGCTCGTGGATATACTCACCTACATCAGCCCTCCAGCGATGGCGGTCCCGCGTCCCGCTTCCAGCGTCCTCTCTCGCTCCGTTGGTCGCCGGGATGACGTCACGAAAGCCTTTGACCCCCGGGGTCAAAGGCTTTCGTGACGTCATTCCGGCGAACAACGGAGCGAGAGAGGACGCTGGAAGCGGGACGCGGGACCGCCATCGCTGGAGGAGCTAAGGGCCGATGTAGGTGAGTATGTGTCCCCCTACATTGGCCCAGAGCCTCAGCGGTGGCTGTCGCAGGCTGCTCGGCCGGCCTCCAGGCTTAGGCGAGCCCCCGGCTCGGCTGGCCTGTAGGCCCAAGCCAAGCCGGGGGCTCGCCTGAGCCTGGAGGCCGGCCGAGCAGCCTGCGACAGCCGGAGGACAGTCACCGCTGGAGCTCAGGGCTAATGTAGGTGAGTATGTGCTCTCCACACCCACCCTGCTTACTCGGCCGGTATCCAAGCTTAGGCGAGCCCCCGGCTTGGGCCTAGAGGCCCAGCAGAGCCGGGGACTCGCCTGAGCATGGAGGCCGGTCGAGTTGCATGCTCGGCCGTCCTCCAGGCTCAGGTGAGTCCCTGGCTCGGCTGGGCCTCTAGGCCCAAGCCAAGCCGGGGGCTCGCCTGAGCCTGGATGCCGACCAAGCTTAGGCGAGCCCCCGGCTTGGCATGGGCCTAGAGGCCCAGCCGAGCCGGGGACTCGCCTGAGCCTGGAGGACGCCCGAGCATGCAACTCGACCGGCCTCCATGCTCAGGCGAGTCCCCGGCTCGGCAGGGCCTCTAGGCCCAAGCCAAGCCGGGGGCTCGCCTAAGCTTGGATACTGGCCGAGCAAGCAGGGTGTGTGTGTGTGTGTGTGTAGAGCACATACTCACCTACATCAGCCTCGAGTCCTCCACCGGTTCCACACATACTCACCGACATCGGCCCTTAGCTCCTCCAGCGATGGCGGTCCCGCTTGCAGCATCCTCTCTCCGTTGCTCGCCAGGATGACGTCACGAAAGCCTTTGACCCCCGGGGTCAAAGGCTTTCGTGACGTCATTCCGGCGAGCAACGGAGAGAGGATGCTGCAAGCGGGACCGCCATCGCTGGAGGAGCTAAGGGCCGATGTCGGTGAGTATGTGTTAGGCAACATCGGCCCTGAGCTCCAGCGGAGACCTCCTCCAGCTGCCGCTGGCTGCTCGGCGGGCCTCTAGGCTTAGGCGAGTCCCCGGCTCGGCTGGGCCTGTAGGCCCAAGCCAAGCCGGGGGCTCGCCTAAGCCTAGAGGCCCGCCGAGCAGCCAGCGGCAGCTGGAGGAGGTCTCCGCTGGAGCTCAGGGCCGATTTTGGGGTGTGTTTGTTTGGGAACTTCGGCCCCGATCCTCCAGCGGTGACCTCCTCCGGCTGCCGCTGGCTGCTCGGCGGGCCTCTAGGCTTAGGCGAGTCCCCGGCTCGGCTGGGCCTGTAGGCCCAAACCGAGCCGGGGGCTCGCCTAAGCCTAGAGGGCCGCGAGCAGCCAGCGGCAGCCGGAGGAGGTCTCCGCTGGAGCTCGGGGCCGATTTTGGGGTGTATTTGTTTGGGAACTTCGGCCCCGATCCTCCAGCGGTGACCTTCTCCGGCTGCCGCTGGCTGCTCGGCGGGCCTCTAGGCTTAGGCGAGTCCCCGGCTCGGCTGGGCCTGTAGGCCCAAACCGAGCCGGGGGCTCGCCTAAGCCTAGAGGGCCGCCGAGCAGCCAGCGGCAGCCAGAGGAGGTCTCCGCTGGAGCTCGGGGCCGATTTTGGGGTGTATTTGTTTGGGAACTTCGGCCCCGATCCTCCAGCGGTGACCTTCTCCGGCTGCCGCTGGCTGCTCGGCGGGCCTCTAGGCTTAGGCGAGTCCCCGGCTCGGCTGGGCCTGTAGGCCCAAACCGAGCCGGGGGCTCGCCTAAGCCTAGAGGGCCGCCGAGCAGCCAGCGGCAGCCGGAGGAGGTCTCCGCTGGAGCTCGGGGCCGATTTTGGGGTGTGTTTGTTTGGGAACTTCGGCCCCGATCCTCCAGCGGTGACCTTCTCCGGCTGCGCTGGCTGCTCGGCGGGCCTCTAGGCTTAGGCGAGTCCCCGGCTCGGCTGGGCCTGTAGGCCCAAACCGAGCCGGGGGCTCGCCTAAGCCTAGAGGGCCGCCGAGCAGCCAGCGGCAGCGGAGGAGGTCTCCGCTGGAGCTCGGGGCCGATTATGGGGTGTATTTGTTTGGGAACTTCGGCCCCGATCCTCCAGCGGTGACCTTCTCCGGCTGCCGCTGGCTGCTCGGCGGGCCTCTAGGCTTAGGCGAGTCCCCGGCTCGGCTGGGCCTGTAGGCCCAAACCGAGCCGGGGGCTCGCCTAAGCCTAGAGGGCCGCCGAGCAGCCAGCGGCAGCCGGAGGTGGTCTCCGCTGGAGCTCGGGGCCGATTTTGGGGTGTGTTTGTTTGGGAACTTCGGCCCCGATCCTCCAGCGGTGACCTTCTCCGGCTGGCTGCTTGGCGGGCCTCTAGGCTTAGGCGAGTCCCCGGCTCGGCTGGGCCTGTAGGCCCAAACCGAGCCGGGGGCTCGCCTAAGCCTAGAGGGCCGCCGAGCAGCCAGCGGCAGCCGGAGGAGGTCTCCGCTGGAGCTCGGGGCCGATTTTGGGGTGTGTTTGTTTGGGAACTTCGGCCCCGATCCTCCAGCGGTGACCTTCTCGGCTGCCGCTGGCTGCTCGGCGGGCCTCTAGGCTTAGGCGAGTCCCCGGCTCGGCTGGGCCTGTAGGCCCAAACCGAGCCGGGGGCTCGCCTAAGCCTAGAGGGCCGCCGAGCAGCCAGCGGCAGCCGGAGGAGGTCTCCGCTGGAGCTCGGGGCGATTTTGGGGTGTGTTTGTTTGGGAACTTCGGCCCCGATCCTCCAGCGGTGACCTTCTCCGGCTGCCGCTGGCTGCTCGGCGGGCCTCTAGGCTTAGGCGAGTCCCCGGCTCGGCTGGGCCTCTAGGCCCAAACCGAGCCGGGGGCTCGCCTAAGCCTAGAGGGCCGCCGAGCAGCCAGCGGCAGCCGGAGGAGGTCTCCGCTGGAGCTCGGGGCCGATTTTGGGGTGTGTTTGTTTGGGAACTTCGGCCCCGATCCTCCAGCGGTGACCTTCTCCGGCTGCCGCTGGCTGCTCGGCGGGCCTCTAGGCTTAGGCGAGTCCCCGGCTCGGCTGGCCTGTAGGCCCAAACCGAGCCGGGGGCTCGCCTAAGCCTAGAGGGCCGCCGAGCAGCCAGCGGCAGCCGGAGGAGGTCTCCGCTGGAGCTCGGGGCCGATTTTGGGGTGTGTTTGTTTGGGAACTTCGGCCCCGATCCTCCAGCGGTGACCTTCTCCGGCTGCCGCTGGCTGCTCGGCGGGCCTCTAGGCTTAGGCGAGTCCCCGGCTCGGCTGGGCCTGTAGGCCCAAACCGAGCCGGGGGCTCGCCTAAGCCTAGAGGGCCGCCGAGCAGCCAGCGGCAGCCGGAGGAGGTCTCCGCTGGAGCTCGGGGCCGATTTTGGGGTGTGTTTGTTTGGGAACTTCGGCCCCGATCCTCCAGCGGTGACCTTCTCCGGCTGCCGCTGGCTGCTCGGCGGGCCTCTAGGCTTAGGCGAGTCCCCGGCTCGGCTGGGCCTGTAGGCCCAAACCGAGCCGGGGGCTCGCCTGAGCCTGGAGGCCCGCCGGCAGCCGGAGGACGGTCACCGCTGGAGGATCGGGGCATCTGGCCGTGTAAACACACGGGTAGCTGCGCGCGGCTCGTGCCGTTTTTTTTTTTTTCACGCGGCCGGCACGCGCAGCTACCCGTGTGTTCTAACGGCCGCTTTCAAATGTCCGTCGCGCATGCGCAGTAGGGTTTTGGCGACGGACAGTTTTTAGCTTATTCTTTTATAGTATAGATAAAGGATTTTCCCAGTAAGGACTCTTGCTTGCACGGATTTCAGTGCGTGATTCCTAATTATTACAGGCTAACTATGTACAAAAACATGTTTCCTTTAAAAAAAATAATTGAGATGCTTTTAGACACAAAATTTTGAAAAAATTAGACCGGCAGGGCGGTTAAGATATGAGATGTAAAAATGTGTTTTGGTTTTATTTGTATTGATGTGGGATTCTATGTAACTCCTGTATCTCCTTTATCCCCTGTAGCTCCATCCCCTTTGTCCTTTGTGTCCTGAGCCCTGTGAGGCCGCAGATCTGCCTGGTGAATCCAGAGAGGAGATCCAGCCTGAGTGTCCTGGGAGTGAGCAGACTTCTTGTAAGTAAACCCATATATTCAGGGGTCAAGTCCTGGGAAAAAAAGTGAGAGAACTCACCCAAGATTTCCTCAACCCCCACCACCTTGAAAAAAAAAGTGCATGGGCTCGTGTGTACTGTATATATAAACTCGTATAAGCTCCTTTCTCGGAAAACAGAGTGCACCATTTATTCTAAAGTGCTGGTTTTCAATAACGTTTCAAAATTCACTCGTAACAAACAAATAAATATAGAACAGATGTAACAACAAAATAAGTTAACTTGTCAAACTGACAGAATAGTCACCACAATGTATGATGATCTTCCCCTCCCAGGGAATTTCTAAAACTGATAATATGTAAAACCTAAACACAGAACA
>RXON01000741.1:0-25032 GCA_009667805.1 Leptobrachium leishanense | reverse complement strand
CTGGCCTTTTCTTTCCTTTCATTTAACGAATGGGGGGTACATTGCAACACATGGTCAAGGAATCCATTTGGTTTCTTGCACTATTTTTCATCCGTTTTTTTTAGGATGAGTTGCTGGTGTTTCGGGTCAGGGGGTCCCCATTTCCCTTTTTTTAAGTGGGAAATGTAGTAACCATAAAAGGTATCAATTATGGAAAGTAACAAACCATAGTACCTTTGCTGTACCATACTTCTTGGTGCATAGTGGTTACTGGCAGATATATTATGCCATGGAACAGGGGACATCCAATTGTTAGGTGAAAGGAAAATAAAACCGCATTGCCTTTTTTAAATTATAATGCCTGTATGTGTATATAATGCCTGTATGTGAATATAATGCCTGTTTGTGTATATAATGCCTGTATGTGTATGTAATGCCTTTGTGTGTAAAATAAATACCTGTATGTGAATATAATGCCTGTATGTGTAAAATAAATGCATGTATTATGTATTTAATGCCAGTATATAGTAAAATCCTGTATCCGTACATAATGCCTGTATATTGTATAATCCTGTATGTGTAAATGCCTGTATATAGTTAAATCCTTTTTTTTGTTTTTTCGTATATAAATAGAATAATATAATTCTAAAACTTGCAGGATTTAAAATTTGTGCAAAAATTTGTTTTAAATTTTGCAATTTTAAGTTGGCCTTTTCTTTCCTTTCATTTAATGAATGGTGGGTACATTGCAACACATGGTCAATGAATCCATTTGGTTTCTTGCACTTTTTTCATCTGTTTTTTTTAAGGATGAGTTGCTGGTTTTTCGGGTCAGGGGGTCCCCATTTCCCTTTTTTCAAGTGGGAAATGTAGCAGCCATAAAAGGTATCAATTATGGAAAGTAACAAACCATAGTACCTTTGCTGTACCATACTTCTTGGTGCATAGTGGTTGATGGCAGATATATTATGCCATGGAACGGGGGACAGTCAATTGTTAGGTGAAAGGAAAAGAAACCCGCATTGCCTTTTTAAATTATAATGCCTGTATTTGTATATAATGCCTGAATGTGAATATAATGCCTGTATTGTGTATATAATGCCTGTATGTGTAAAATAAATGCCTGTATGTGAATATAATGCCTGTATGTGTAAAATAAATAACTGTATGTGTATATGATGCCTGTATGTGTAGCATAAATGCCTGTATGTGTATATAATGCCTGTATGTGTAAAATAAATGCCTGTATGTGAATATTATGCCTGTATGTGTAAAATAAATAACTGTATGTGTATATGATGCCTGTATGTGTAGCATAAATGCCTGGATGTGAATATAATGCCTGTATGTGTAAACTGTATATGTATTTAATGCCAGTATATAGTAAAATCCTGTGTGCATATATAATGCCTGTATATTGTATAATCCTGTATATGTAAATGCCTGTATATTGTAAAATCCTGTTTTTTAACTTTTCGTATATAAATAGAATAATATAATTCTGAACCTTGCAGGATTTAAAATTTGTGCAAAAATTTGTTTTAAAGTTTTGCAATTTTAAGCTGGCCTTTTCTTTCCTTTCATTTAATGAATGGTGGGTACATTGCAACACATGGTCAAGGACGCCATTTGGTTTCTCGCACTTTTTTCATCCGTTTTTTCTTTTAGGATGAGTTGCTGGTTTTTCGGGTCAGGGGGTCCCCATTTTCCTTTTTTCAAGTGGGAAATGTAGCCGAGGCCAAATTGGAGGCTCCAGGCCCAAAATGGAGCATCATTTTTCTTATCTAGTTTTGGAAATTAGGGTTAGAGTTGGAAATTTGGGTAAGGGTTACAAATAAGGCTTAAGATTACAGTATTCCAGGGAGCACCCTGTTTCCATAGCAGCACAGAGTAATAACACAACACCTAGTGATGTCACAGTTATTACCTCATAAAGTTCTAGGAGCACAAAACCCATGCACAGTACTAGTGTTTTGACAAACTCAAGGACTCATCCAGACTGACAGCTGTACTTTAGACGCAGGGACTCATCCAGTGGACAGTTGTACGGGTGCAAGCCGAGACTCATCAGGGGAATATTATTCACCATAGAAATCAATCAACAACAAAACGATAAGTTATCCTAATTGTTCATTATATTGCTCACTAAAAGATCGTGTTTACTTTTTAGTAATGAGTTTATCCTATTTATAATCAATTTTTTGCTGTAATCGGATTACTCATTTCATTGTTTATTAAATTAATCCCTGCATTAATCACATATTCACTTCTTTTAATAGCAGAATACAATTTAATCAGATAATAGGTCTTGGTGTGTATTGGATATCCACACTTATACTATGCAATGGAAATGTATTTATTTATTTACAAAGTATTTTACCAGGAAGGATACATTGAGATTTCTCTTGTTTTCAAGTATTTCCTGGGAAATGGGGACAACTTGTTGCATGAAGGGATATGAAAACCACATTGCCTTTTTAATTCTATTATGTGATAATTGATATCCCTGGCGATATCTATGTGGTTATAAGAAACTACATTCCCAAGCCCTCCTCTTTTGGGATTATGCTTCTACACAACCTAAAATGTTAAATGTCTAACCATATGATTACATAAGAACACATTAGCAGAATATTCCAGGGGATTTGTTCGGGTATTTTAGGTCAGAAATACATAATAAATGCAGGAAGTAGGAGAGCCCCAACACACATTAGTCCAGCACAGTTCTATGTTTTCCCTATACGCTGCCCTCAACCAGTTAGAAGTATTTATAAAGCGCTACCAAGTTCTGTAGCGCTGTACAATGGGTGAGACAAATAATAAATATACTACATACACGTTAAACACACAGAACATGCTTTGAATTTGGCTGAAACCAATTTTGGACGCCCTGAATCTGGCCGAGGCCAAATTGGAGGCTCCAGGCCCAAAATGGAGCATCATTTTTCTTATCTAGTTTTGGAAATTAGGGTTAGAGTTGGAAACTTGGATAAGGGTTACAAATAAGGCTTAAGATTACAGTATTCCAGGGAGCACCCTGTTTCCATAGCAGCACAGAGTAGTAACACAACACCTAGTGATGTCACAGTTATTACCTCATAAAGTTCTAGGAGCACAAAACCCATGCACAGTACCAGTGTTTTGACAAACTCAAGGACTCATCCAGACCGACAGCTGTACTTTAGACGCAGGGACTCATCCAGTGGACAGTTGTACGGGTGCAAGCCGAGACTCATCAGGGGGATATTATTCACCATAGAAATCAATCAACAACAAAACAATAAGTTATCAATTCTTGATAATAAGTTGCAAAGGTTTATTGCAAATGTTTAACTATTCACGTGCTGATATAGCAAATTATTCAGAAACAATAGAGAAAATGAGTCTACATAGGGATTATCGGTGGAATATTGGGATAACATATGCCATGAAACATATTTAACCCGTTTCTAAAAGGAATATTGATCTATTTATTTTTCTATATGGGGATTATGGGTTGAATATTGGGATAACACATGCCAGGAATCATATTTAACCTGTTTCTAAAAGGAATATTGGTCTATTTATTTTTCTATATGGGGATTAGGGGTGGAATATTGGGATAACACATGCCAGGAATCATATTTAACCCGTTTCTAAAAGGAATATTGGTCTATTTATTTTTCAATATGGGGATTATGGGTCGAATATTGGGAAAACACATGCCAGGAATCATATTTAACCTGTTTCGAAAAGGAATATTATTATTATTATTATTATTATTATTATTAATTTATAAAGCGCCAGCATATTCCGCAGCGCTGTACAATAAGCACAGTACAGACAGGGTTACAATACACTGAACAACATTTGACAAACAGTATAGGAGGAGATGAGGGCCCTATTCCCGTAGGAACTCACAATCTAGGAGGGTTGGGGTTGGAAACAGGAGGAGAGGACTGTAAGGTGAGAGTGATTGATGGTTGCGTCAGTGAGTTGGGTGGTAGGCTTCCCTAAATAGCAATGTTTTCAGGGAGCGTTTGAAGGAAGAGAAGTTAGGGGAAAGTCTGACAGCACGAGGGAGAGCGTTCCAGAGAGTGGGGGCTGCGCGTGAGAAATCCTGCAGTCTATCATGGGAAGAGGTGATGCGGGGAGAAGCTAGGCGCAGGTCACTGTTTGACCTTAGGGAGCGGGCTGGGGTGTATTTGGTGATTAGTGAGGACAGTATTGATCTATTTATTTTTCTATATGGGGATTATGGGTGGAATATTGGGATAACACATGCCAGAAATCATATTTAACCCGTTTCTAAAAGGAATATTGATCTATTTATTTTTCTATATGGGGATCATTTATTTAATGGTGGGTACATTGCAACACATGGTCAAGGAATTCATTTGGTTTCTTACACTTTTTTCATCCGTTTTTTCTTTTAGGATGAGTTGCTGGTTTTTCGGGTCAGGGGGTCCCCATTTCCCTTTTTTTAAGTGGGAAATGTAGTAACCATAAAAGGTATCAATTATGGAAAGTAACAAACCATAGTACCTTTGCTGTACCATACTTCTTGGTGCATAGTGGTTACTGGCAGATATATTATGCCATGGAACAGGGGACATCCAATTGTTAGGTGAAAGGATAAGAAAACCGCATTAACTTTTTAATTATATTTTGGAATAATTGATATTACTGGAAATATCAAATGTTTAAAAGACACAACTTTAAACGCAGTGATCATTTGAGATTGTAATTCTAAACAAACTAAAGCGTCAAAATTGATATTGAATTAATATTGAAAGTCTAGATTTATAAAATAATGTAGTGTGTAAAAACTTGTATTAGGATTGAGAAGAAAATGTACACTCTATATTGAAAGTGACTTTATAGTTCTCTAAGGTGGTACTTGGATAAAATGAGGATGTAAATGCTCATGATAATGAACTTCATGGCATTAACATGTTTTCATTTTGTGCCTTCGTTCCTTCTAATTCAGGGTGTCTGCAACCTTAAACACTCAAAGAGACCCAGATATATATAATAATCCCCAAGTTCTCACATATCTAAATTAAAAATCCCCAGTCCCCACCTATATAAATTGATAATTCCCAGTCACAACATATATAAATTAAAAATCCCCAAGTCCCCACCTATATAAATTAATAATTTCTAGTCACAACAGATATAAATGAAAAAAACACTCAAAGGGCCCCACATATGTAATAATCCACAAGTCCCCACATATATAAATTAGAAATCCCCAGTCCCCACATATATAAATTAATAATTCCCAGTCACAAAATATTTAAATTAAAAATCCCTAATTTTTTATTTATACATGTGGGGACTGGGGATTATTAATTTGCATATATGGGGACTGGGCATTATTTATTTATACATGTGGGGACTGGGGATTTTTAATTTATACATGTGGTTACTGGCGATTATTGAATTATAAATGTGGGGACCTGGGGATTACAAATTTATACATGTGGAGACCTGGGGATTAGTAATTTATACATTTGGGGATGGGAATTATTAATTTATATATGTGGGGATTTGGGGATTATTATATGAGCGAGGAGCTAGGGATAATTCATTTATATTTGCGGGAACCTAAGTATTAATAATTAATATATGTGGAGACCTGGTGATTGTTATTTATATATGTGGGGATTGAGGATTAATTATTCCCAGTCTCAACATGTATAAACTCAAAAACACTCAAATAGCCCCACATATATAATAATCCCCAAATCCCCACATATATAAATTAATAATTCCTACTCCCCACATGTATAAATTAGTAATCCCCAGGTCTCCACATTTATAAATTTGTAATCCCCAGGTCCCCACATTTATAAATTAATAATCACCAGTAACCACATGTATAAATTAAAAATCCCCAGTACCCACATGTATAAATAAATAATCCCCAGTCGCCACATATATATGTTGTGACTAGGAATTATTAATTTACATATGTGGCGACTGGGGATTATTTATTTATACATGTGGGGACTGGGGATTTTTAATTTATAAATGTGGGGACCTGGGGATTACAAATTTATAAATGTGAAGACCTGGGGATTACAAATTTATACATGTGGAGACCTGGGGATTACTAATTTATACATGTGGAGAGTAGGAATTATTAATTTATACATGTGGGGATTTGGGGATTATTATATATGTGGGGCTATTTGAGTGTTTTTGAATTTATATATGTCGTGACTGGGAATTATTAATCCTCAATCCCCACATATATAAATAAAAAATCACCAGGTCTCCACCTATATTAATTAATAATCCTCAGGTTCCCGCAAATATAAATGAATAATCCCTAGCTCCTCACTCATATAATAATCCCCAAGTCCACACATATATAAATTAATAATTCCCATCCTCACATGTATAAATTAGTAATCCCCAGGTCTCCACATGTATAACTTTGTAATCCCCAGGTCCCCACGTTTATAAATCAATAATCCCCAGTAACCACATGTATAAATCAAAAATCCCCAGTCCCCACATGTATAAATAAATAATCCCCAGTCTCCGCATATGTAAATTAATGATCCCCACTCCTCACATGTATAAATAAATAATGCCTAGTCCCCACATATGTAAATTAATGATCCCCACTCCTCACATGTATAAATAAATAATGCCTAGTCCCCACATATGTAAATGAATAATCCCCAGTTCTCACATATAAAAATTAATAATCTCCAGGTTCCCACAAATATAGATTAATAATCCCCAGTCCCCACATGTAGAATTTAAAAATCCCCAGGTCCCCCATATAGATCATTGAATAATCCCCAGGTCCCCACATATCTAATAAATCCACAAGTCCCCATATATATAAATGAAAAAACCCCAGTCCCCAAATGTGCACATTATTAATCCCCAAATCCCACATAAATAATAATCCCTAAATCTCCACATATATAAATTATTAATACACAGGTCCCCACATACATAAATTAATGATCCCCAGGCCCCCACTGATATTAATCAAAATGTGATGAAAATTAGCATTTTAGAATGGATGGCTATTTCCTATTTTGAAATAGTGTCACAAGTGGAAGATACTTTTCGTGTAAATAGATTAATTTAATTCTAAAACATGCAGGTTTGTAAATTTGTGCAAAAATGTGTTTAAAATTTTTGCAATCTTAAACTGGCCTTTTCTTTCCTTTCATTTAATGAATGGGGGGTACATTGCAACACATGGTCAAGGAATCCATTTGGTTTCTTGCACTTTTTTCATCCGTTTTTTTTAGGATGAGTTGCTGGTGTTTCGGGTCAGGGGGTCCCCATTTCCCCTTTTTTAAGTGGGAAATGTAGTAACCATAAAAGGTATCAATTAGGGAAAGTAACAAACCATAGTACCTTTGCTGTACCATACTTCTTGGTGCATAGTGGTTACTGGCAGATATATTATGCCATGGAACAGGGGACATCCAATTGTTAGGTGAAAGGAAAATAAAACCGCATTGCCTTTTTTAAATTATAATGCCTGTATGTGTATATAATGCCTGTATGTGAATATAATGCCTGTATGTGTATATAATGCCTGTATGTGAATATAATGCCTGTATGTGTATATAATGCCTGTATGTGAATATAATGCCTGTTTGTGTATATAATGCCTGTATGTGTATGTAATGCCTTTGTGTGTAAAATAAATACCTGTATGTGAATATAATGCCTGTATGTGTAAAATAAATGCATGTATTATGTATTTAATGCCAGTATATAGTAAAATCCTGTATCCGTACATAATGCCTGTATATTGTATAATCCTGTATGTGTATATGCCTGTATATAGTTAAATCCTTTTTTTTTGTTTTTTCGTATATAAATAGAATAATATAATTCTAAAACTTGCAGGATTTAAAATTTGTGCAAAAATTTGTTTTAAATTTTTGCAATTTTAAGCTGGCCTTTTCTTTCCTTTCATTTAATGAATGGTGGGTACATTGCAACACATGGTCAATGAATCCATTTGGTTTCTTGCACTTTTTTCATCTGTTTTTTTTAAGGATGAGTTGCTGGTTTTTCGGGTCAGGGGGTCCCCATTTCCCTTTTTTCAAGTGGGAAATGTAGCAGCCATAAAAGGTATCAATTATGGAAAGTAACAAACCATAGTACCTTTGCTGTACCATACTTCTTGGTGCATAGTGGTTGATGGCAGATATATTCTGCCATGGAACGGGGGACAGCCAATTGTTAGGTGAAAGGAAAAGAAACCCGCATTGCCTTTTTAAATTATAATGCCTGTATTTGTATATAATGCCTGAATGTGAATATAATGCCTGTATTGTGTATATAATGCCTGTATGTGTAAAATAAATGCCTGTATGTGAATATAATGCCTGTATGTGTAAAATAAATAACTGTATGTGTATATGATGCCTGTATGTGTAGCATAAATGCCTGTATGTGTATATAATGCCTGTATGTGTATGTAATTCCTTTGTGTGTAAAATAAATACCTGTATGTGAATATAATGCCTGTATGTATAAACTGTATATGTATTTAATGCCAGTATATAGTAAAATCCTGTGTGCATATATAATGCCTGTATATTGTATAATCCTGTATATGTAAATGCCTGTATATTGTAAAATCCTGTTTTTTTACTTTTTCGTATATAAATAGAATAATATAATTCTGAACCTTGCAGGATTTAAAATTTGTGCAAAAATTTGTTTTAAACTTTTGCAATTTTAAGCTGGCCTTTTCTTTCCTTTCATTTAATGAATGGTGGGTACATTGCAACACATGGTCAAGGACGCCATTTGGTTTCTCGCACTTTTTTCATCCGTTTTTTCTTTTAGGATGAGTTGCTGGTTTTTCGGGTCAGGGGGTCCCCATCTTCCTTTTTTCAAGTGGGAAATGTAGCCGAGGCCAAATTGGAGGCTCCAGGCCCAAAATGGAGCATCATTTTTCTTATCTAGTTTTGGAAATTAGGGTTAGAGTTGGAAATTTGGGTAAGGGTTACAAATAAGGCTTAAGATTACAGTATTCCAGGGAGCACCCTGTTTCCATAGCAGCACAGAGTAATAACACAACACCTAGTGATGTCACAGTTATTACCTCATAAAGTTCTAGGAGCACAAAACCCATGCACAGTACTAGTGTTTTGACAAACTCAAGGACTCATCCAGACTGACAGCTGTACTTTAGACGCAGGGACTCATCCAGTGGACAGTTGTACGGGTGCAAGCCGAGACTCATCAGGGGGATATTATTCACCATAGAAATCAATCAACAACAAAACGATAAGTTATCCTAATTGTTCATTATATTGCTCACTAAAAGATCGTGTTTACTTTTTAGTAATGAGTTTATCCTATTTATAATCAATTTTTTGCTGTAATCGGATTACTCATTTCATTGTTAATTAAATTAATCCCTGCATTAATCACATATTCACTTCTTTTAATAGCAGAATACAATTTAATCAGATAATAGGTCTTGGTGTGTATTGGATATTCACACTTATACTATGTAATGGAAATGTATTTATTTATTTACAAAGTATTTTACCAGGAAGGATACATTGAGATTTCTCTTGTTTTCAAGTATTTCCTGGGAAATGGGGACAACTTGTTGCATGAAGGGATATGAAAACCGCATTGCCTTTTTAATTCTATTATGTGATAATTGATATCCCTGGCGATATCTATGTGGTTATAAGAAACTACATTCCCAAGCCCTCCTCTTTTGGGATTATGCTTCTACACAACCTAAAATGTTAAATGTCTAACCATATGATTACATAAGAACACATTAGTAGAATATTCCAGGGGATTTGTTCGGGTATTTTAGGTCAGAAATACATAATAAATGCAGGAAGTAGGAGAGCCCCAACACACATTAGTCCAGCACAGTTCTATGTTTTCCCTATACGCTGCTCTCAACCAGTTAGAAGTATTTATAAAGCGCTACCAAGTTCTGTAGCGCTGTACAATGGGTGAGACAAATAATAAATATACTACATACACGTTAAACACACAGAACATGCTTTGAATTTGGCAGAAACCAATTTTGGACGCTCTGAATCTGGCCGAGGCCAAATTGGAGGCTCCAGGCCCAAAATGGAGCATCATTTTTCTTATCTAGTTTTGGAAATTAGGGTTAGAGTTGGAAACTTGGATAAGGGTTACAAATAAGGCTTAAGATTACAGTATTCCAGGGAGCACCCTGTTTCCATAGCAGCACAGAGTAGTAACACAACACCTAGTGATGTCACAGTTATTACCTCATAAAGTTCTAGGAGCACAAAACTCATGCACAGTACCAGTGTTTTGACAAACTCAAGGACTCATCCAGACCGACAGCTGTACTTTAGACGCAGGGACTCATCCAGTGGACAGTTGTACGGGTGCAAGCCGAGACTCATCAGGGGGATATTATTCACCATAGAAATCAATCAACAACAAAACGATAAGTTATCAATTCTTGATAATAAGTTGCAAAGGTTTATTGCAAATGTTTAACTATTCACGTGCTGATATAGCAAATTATTCAGAAACAATAGAGAAAATGAGTCTACATAGGGATTATCGGTGGAATATTGGGATAACATATGCCATGAAACATATTTAACCCGTTTCTAAAAGGAATATTGATCTATTTATTTTTCTATATGGGGATTAGGGGTGGAATATTGGGATAACACATGCCAGGAATCATATTTAACCTGTTTCTAAAAGGAATATTGGTCTATTTATTTTTCAATATGGGGATTATGGGTCGAATATTGGGAAAACACATGCCAGGAATCATATTTAACCTGTTTCGAAAAGGAATATTGATCTATTTATTTTTCTATATGGGGATTATGGGTGGAATATTACGATAACACATGCCAGAAATCATATTTAACCCATTTCTAAAAGGAATATTGATCTATTTATTTTTCTATATGGGGATCATTTATTTAATGGTGGGTACATTGCAACACATGGTCAAGGAATTCATTTGGTTTCTTGCACTTTTTTCATCCGTTTTTTCTTTTAGGATGAGTTGCTGGTTTTTCGGGTCAGGGGGTCCCCATTTCCCTTTTTTCAAGTGGGAAATGTAGCAGCCATAAAAGGTATCAATTATGGAAAGTAACAAACCATAGTACCTTTGCTGTACCATACTTCTTGGTGCATAGTGGTTACTGGCAAATATATTATGCCATGGTACAGGGGACATCCAATTGTTAGGTGAAAGGATAAGAAAACCGCATTAACTTTTTAATTATATTTTGGAATAATTGATATTACTGGAAATATCAAATGTTTAAAAGACACAACTTTAAACGCAGTGATCATTTGAGATTGTAATTCTAAACAAACTAAAGCGCCAAAATCGATACTGAATTGATATTGAAAGTCTAGATTTATAAAATAATGTAGTGTGTAAAAACTTGTATTAGGATTGAGAAGGAAAATGTACACTCTATATTGAAAGTGACTTTATAGTTCTCTAAGGTGGTACATGGATAAAATGAGGATGTAAATGCTCATGATAATGAACTTCATGGCATTAACATGTTTTCATTTTGCGCCATCGTTCCTTCTAATTCAGGGTGTCTGCAACCTTAAACACTCAAAGAGACCCAGATATATATAATAATCCACAAGTCCCCACATATCTAAATTAAAAATCCCCAGTCCCCACCTATATAAATTAATAATTCCCAGTCACAACATATATACATTAAAAATCCCCAGTCCCCACCTATATAAATTAAGAATTTCCAGTCACAACAGATATAAATGAAAAAAACACTCAAAGGGCCCCCCACATATGTAATAATCCACAAGTCCCCACATATATAAATTAATAATTCCCAGTCACAAAATATATAATTTACAAACCCCCATTTTTTTATTTATACATGTGGGGACTGGGGATTATTAATTTGCATATGTGGGGACTGGGCATTATTTATTTATACATGTGGTTACTGGCGATTATTGAATTATAAATGTGGGGACCTGGGGATTAGTATGTATAAATTCAAAAACACTCAAATTGCCCCACATATATAATAATCCCCAAATCCCCACATATATAAATTAATAATTCCTAGTCACAACATATATAAATTTAAATGTGGAGACCTGGGGATTACAAATTTATACATGTGGAGACCTGGGGATTACTAATTTATACATGTGGAGAATAGGAATTATTAATTTATACATGTGGGGATTTGGGGATTATTATATATGTGGGGCTATTTGAGTGTTTTTGAATTTATATATGTCGTGACTGGGAATTATTAATCCTCCATCACCACATATATAAATAAAAAATCACCAGGTCTCCACCTATATTAATTAATAATCCTCAGGTTCCCGCAAATATAAATGAATAATCCCTAGCTCCTCACTCATATAATAATCCCCAAGTCCACACATATATAAATTAATAATTCCCATCCTCACATGTATAAATTAGTAATCCCCAGGTCTCCACATGTATAATTTTGTAATCCCCAGGTCCCCACGTTTATAAATCAATAATCCCCAGTAACCACATGTATAAATCAAAAATCCCCAGTCCCCACATGTATAAATAAATAATCCCCAGTCTCCGCATATGTAAATTAATGATCCCCACTCCTCACATGTATAAATAAATAATGCCTAGTCCCCACATATGTTAATTAATGATCCCCACTCCTCACATGTATAAATAAATAATGCCTAGTCCCCACATATGTAAATGAATAATCCCCAGTTCTCACATATAAAAATTAATAATCTCCAGGTTCCCGCAAATATAGATTAATAATCCCCAGTTCCCACATGTAGAATTTAAAAATCCCCAGGTCCCCCATATAGATCAATGAATAATCCCCAGGTCCCCACATATCTAATAAATCCACAAGTCCCCATATATATAAATGAATAAACCCCAGTCCCCAAATGTGCACATTATTAATCCCCAAATCCCACATAACTAATAATCCCTAAATCTCCACATATATAAATTATTAATACACAGGTCCCCACATATATAAATTAATGATCCCCAGGCCCCCACTGATATTAATCAAAATGTGCTGAAAATTACGCATTTTAGAATGGATGGCTATTTCCTATTTTGAAATAGTGTCACAAGTGGAAGATACTTTTCGTGTAAATAGATTAATATAATTCTAAAATATGCAGGTTTGTAAATTTGTGCAAAATTTATTTAAAATTTTTGCAATCTTAAACTGGCCTTTTCTTTCCTTTCATTTAATGAATGGGGGGTACATTGCAACACATGGTCAAGGAATCCATTTGGTTTCTTGCACTTTTTTTCATCCGTTTTTTTTAGGATGAGTTGCTGGTGTTTCGGGTCAGGGGGTCCCCATTTCCCTTTTTTTAAGTGGGAAATGTAGTAACCATAAAAGGTATCAATTATGGAAAGTAACAAACCATAGTACCTTTGCTGTACCATACTTCTTGGTGCATAGTGGTTACTGGCAGATATATTATGCCATGAAACAGGGGACATCCAATTGTTAGGTGAAAGGATAAGAAAACCGCATTGCCTTTTTAATTATATTTTGGAATAATTGATATTACTGGAAATATCAAATGTTTAAAAGACACAACTTTAAATGCAGTTATCATTTGAGATTGTAATTCTAAACAAACTAAAGCGCCAAAATCGATACTGAATTGATATTGAAAGTCTAGATTTATAAAATAATGTAGTGTGTAAAAACTTGTATTAAGATTGAGAAGGAAAATGTACACTCTATATTGAAAGTGACTTTATAGTTCTCTAAGGTGGTACATGGATAAAAAGAGGATGTAAATGCTCATGATAATGAACTTCATGGCATTAACATGTTTTCATTTTGCGCCTTCGTTCCTTCTAATTCAGTGTGTCTGCAACCTTAAACACTCAAAGAGACCCAGATATATATAATAATCCACAAGTTCCCACATATGTAAATGAATAATCCCCAGTTCTCACATATATAAATTAATAATCTCCATGTTCCCGCAAATATAGATTAATAATCCCCAGTCCCCACATGTAGAATATAAAAATCCCCAGGTCCCTCATATAGATCAATGAATAATCCCCAGGTCCCCACATATCTAATAAATCCACAAGTCCCCATATATATAAATGAATAAACCCCAGTCCCCAAATGTGCACATTATTAATCCCCAAGTCCCACATAAATAATAATCCCTAAATCTCCACATATATAAATTATTAATACACAGGTCCCCACATATATAAATTAATGATCCCCAGGCCCCCACTGATATTAATCAAAATGTGCTGAAAATTACGCATTTTAGAATGGATGGCTATTTCCTATTTTGAAATAGTGTCACAAGTGGAAGATACTTTTCGTGTAAATAGATTAATATAATTCTAAAATATGCAGGTTTGTAAATTTGTGCAAAATTTATTTAAAATTTTTGCAATCTTAAACTGGCCTTTTCTTTCCTTTCATTTAATGAATGGGGGGTACATTGCAACACATGGTCAAGGAATCCATTTGGTTTCTTGCACTATTTTTCACCTGTTTTTTTTTGGATGAGTTGCTGGTGTTTCGGGTCAGGGGGTCCCCATTTCCCTTTTTTTAAGTGGGAAATGTAGTAACCATAAAAGGTATCAATTATGGAAAGTAACAAACCATAGTACCTTTGCTGTACCATACTTCTTGGTGCATAGTGGTTACTGGCAGATATATTATGCCATGAAACAGGGGACATCCAATTGTTAGGTGAAAGGATAAGAAAACCGCATTGGCTTTTTAATTATATTTTGGAATAATTGATATTACTGGAAATATCAAATGTTTAAAAGACACAACTTTAAATGCAGTTATCATTTGAGATTGTAATTCTAAACAAACTAAAGCGCCAAAATCGATACCGAATTGATATTGAAAGTCTAGATTTATAAAATAATGTAGTGTCTAAAAACTTGTATTAAGATTGAGAAGGAAAATGTACACTCTATATTGAAAGTGACTTTATAGTTCTCTAAGGTGGTACATGGATAAAAAGAGGATGTAAATGCTCATGATAATGAACTTCATGGCATTAACATGTTTTCATTTTGCGCTTCGTTCCTCTAATTCAGGGTGTCTGCAACCTTAAACACTCAAAGAGACCCAGATATATATAATAATCCACAAATCCCCACATATGTAAATGAATAATCCCCAGTTCTCACATATATAAATTAATAATCTCCATGTTCCCGCAAATATAGATTAATAATCCCCAGTCCCCACATGTAGAATATAAAAATCCCCAGGTCCCTCATATAGATCAATGAATAATCCCCAGGTCCCCACATATCTAATAAATCCACAAGTCCCCATATATATAAATGAATAAACCCCAGTCCCCAAATGTGCACATTATTAATCCCCAAGTCCCACATAACTAATAATCCCTAAATCTCCACATATATAAATTATTAATACACAGGTCCCCACATATATAAATTAATGATCCCCAGGCCCCCACTGATATTAATCAAAATGTGCTGAAAATTAGCATTTTAGAATGGATGGCTATTTCCTATTTTGAAATAGTGTCACAAGTGGAAGATACTTTTCGTGTAAATAGAGTAATATAATTCTAAAATATGCAGGTTTGTAAATTTGTGCAAAATTTATTTAAAATTTTTGCAATCTTAAACTGGCCTTTTCTTTCCTTTCATTTAATGAATGGGGGGTACATTGCAACACATGGTCAAGGAATCCATTTGGTTTCTTGCACTATTTTTCACCTGGTTTTTTTTGGATGAGTTGCTGGTGTTTCGGGTCAGGGGGTCCCCATTTCCCTTTTTTTAAGTGGGAAATGTAGTAACCATAAAAGGTATCAATTATGGAAAGTAACAAACCATAGTACCTTTGCTGTACCATACTTCTTGGTGCATAGTGGTTACTGGCAGATATATTATGCCATGAAACAGGGGACATCCAATTGTTAGGTGAAAGGATAAGAAAACCGCATTGCCTTTTTAATTATATTTTGGAATAATTGATATTACTGGAAATATCAAATGTTTAAAAGACACAACTTTAAATGCAGTTATCATTTGAGATTGTAATTCTAAACAAACTAAAGCGCCAAAATCGATACTGAATTGATATTGAAAGTCTAGATTTATAAAATAATGTAGTGTGTAAAAACTTGTATTAAGATTGAGAAGGAAAATGTACACTCTATATTGAAAGTGACTTTATAGTTCTCTAAGGTGGTACATGGATAAAAAGAGGATGTAAATGCTCATGATAATGAACTTCATGGCATTAACATGTTTTCATTTTGCGCCTTCGTTCCTTCTAATTCAGGGTGTCTGCAACCTTAAACACTCAAAGAGACCCAGATATATATAATAATCCACAAGTCCCCACATATCTAAATTAAAAATCCCCAGTCCCCACCTATATAAATTAATAATTCCCAGTCACAACATATATAAATTAAAAATCCCCAAGTCCCCACATATATAAATTGATAATTCCCAGTCACAACATATATACATTAAAAATCCCCAGTCCCCACCTATATAAATTAATAATTTCCATTCACGACAGATATAAATGAAAAAAACACTCAAAGGGCCCCCCACATATGTAATAATCCACAAGTCCCCACATATATAAATTAAAAATCCCCAGTCCCCACATATATAAATTAATAATTCCCAGTCACAAAATATATAATTTAAAAACCACCATTTTTTTATTTATACATGTGGGGACTGGGGATTATTAATATGCATATGTGGGGACTGGGCATTATTTATTTGTACATGTTTACTGGCGATTATTGAATTATAAATGTGGGGACCTGGGGATTACAAATTTATAGATGTGGAGACCTGGGGATTAGTAATTTATACATGTGGGGATGGGAATTATTAATTTATTTATGTGGGGACTTGGGGATTATTATATGAGTGAGGAGCTAGGGATTATACATTTATATTTGCGGGAACCTGAGTATTAATAAATAATATATGTGGAGACCTGGTGATTTTTTATTTATATATGTGGGGATTGAGGATTAATTATTCCCAGTCTCAACATGTATAAATTCCAAAACACTCAAATTGCCCCACATATATAATAATCCCCAAATCCCCACATATATAAATTAATAATTCCTACTCCCCACATGTATAAATTAGTAATCCCCAGGTCTCCACATCTATAAATTTGTAATCCTCAGGTCCCCACATTTATAAATTAATAATCACCAGTAACCACATGTATAAATTTAAAATCCCCAGTCCCCACATGTATAAATAAATAATCCCCAGTCGCCACATATATATGTTGTGACTAGGAATTATTAATTTTCATATGTGGCGACTGGGGATTATTTATTTATACATGTGGGGACTGGGGATTTTTAATTTATAAATGTGGGGACCTGGGGATTACAAATTTATAAATGTGGAGACCTGGGGATTACAAATTTATACATGTGGAGACCTGGGGATTACTAATTTATACATGTGGAGAGTAGGAATTATTAATTTATACATGTGGGGATTTGGGGATTATTATATATGTGGGGCTATTTGAGTGTTTTTGAATTTATATATGTCGTGACTGGGAATTATTAATCCTCCATCACCACATATATAAATAAAAAATCACCAGGTCTCCACCTATATTAATTAATAATCCTCAGGTTCCCGCAAATATAAATGAATAATCCCTAGCTCCTCACTCATATAATAATCCCCAAATCCACACATATATAAATTAATAATTCCCATCCTCACATGTATAAATTAGTAATCCCCAGGTCTCCACATGTATAATTTTTGTAATCCCAGGTCCCCACGTTTATAAATCAATAATCCCCAGTAACCACATGTATAAATCAAAAATCCCCAGTCCCCACATGTATAAATAAATAATCCCCAGTCTCCGCATATGTAAATTAATGATCCCCACTCCTCACATGTATAAATAAATAATGCCTAGTCCCCACATATGTAAATTAATGATCCCCACTCCTCACATGTATAAATAAATAATGCCTAGTCCCCACATATGTAAATGAATAATCCCCAGTTCTCACATATAAAAATTAATAATCTCCAGGTTCCCGCAAATATAGATTAATAATCCCCAGTCCCCACATGTAGAATTTAAAAATCCCCAGGTCCCCCATATAGATCAATGAATAAACCCCAGTCCCCAAATGTGCACATTATTAATCCCCAAGTCCCACATAACTAATAATCCCTAAATCTCCACATATATAAATTATTAATACACAGGTCCCCACATATATAAATTAATGATCCCCAGGCCCCCACTGATATTAATCAAAATGTGCTGAAAATTAGCATTTTAGAATGGATGGCTATTTCCTATTTTGAAATAGTGTCACAAGTGGAAGATACTTTTCGTGTAAATAGAGTAATATAATTCTAAAATATGCAGGTTTGTAAATTTGTGCAAAATTTATTTAAAATTTTTGCAATCTTAAACTGGCCTTTTCTTTCCTTTCATTTAATGAATGGGGGGTACATTGCAACACATGGTCAAGGAATCCATTTGGTTTCTTGCACTATTTTTCATCCGTTTTTTTTAGGATGAGTTGCTGGTGTTTCGGGTCAGGGGGTCCCCATTTCCCTTTTTTTAAGTGGGAAATGTAGTAACCATAAAAGGTATCAATTATGGAAAGTAACAAACCATAGTACCTTTGCTGTACCATACTTCTTGGTGCATAGTGGTTACTGGCAGATATATTATGCCATGAAACAGGGGACATCCAATTGTTAGGTGAAAGGATAAGAAAACCGCATTGCCTTTTTAATTATATTTTGGAATAATTGATATTACTGGAAATATCAAATGTTTAAAAGACACAACTTTAAATGCAGTTATCATTTGAGATTGTAATTCTAAACAAACTAAAGCGCCAAAATCGATACTGAATTGATATTGAAAGTCTAGATTTATAAAATAATGTAGTGTGTAAAAACTTGTATTAAGATTGAGAAGGAAAATGTACACTCTATATTGAAAGTGACTTTATAGTTCTCTAAGGTGGTACATGGATAAAAAGAGGATGTAAATGCTCATGATAATGAACTTCATGGCATTAACATGTTTTCATTTTGCGCCTTCGTTCCTTCTAATTCAGGGTGTCTGCAACCTTAAACACTCAAAGAGACCCAGATATATATAATAATCCACAAATCCCCACATATGTAAATGAATAATCCCCAGTTCTCACATATATAAATTAATAATCTCCATGTTCCCGCAAATATAGATTAATAATCCCCAGTCCCCACATGTAGAATATAAAAATCCCCAGGTCCCTCATATAGATCAATGAATAATCCCCAGGTCCCCACATATCTAATAAATCCACAAGTCCCCATATATATAAATGAATAAACCCCAGTCCCCAAATGTGCACATTATTTTTTTTCATATGAAAAGTTTTTATTTTGCAACAAAGTATACATCATACAGTGTAAGGCATTACATGTCAGTAAATTGAAATAACAAATAAGAGAACTGAATATAATTCATGGAAGTTGCGTCATGAAAGGCAAAAACATGTTCTTAATCAATAAATTTAATTTAAATAAGCGTACCGATGCTGTTTAGTACAATGGTTATCAACAACAATGCTCAGCCGAGCTATGTATGGTTCTATGAAAACTAAACCTTAAAGTCATATGAACAATTGGAAGAAAACCTAAGTATAGAGAAAGAGGTAAATGTGATTTTCATAGGATGGTCTTGCCGTATAGGAGAGGAGAAAGAAGGTAGAGAAGAAAGAGAAAAAAAAAAAAAAAAAAAAAGGGGGGGAGGAAAATTTCATGAGGAGGGAGGGGGGGATGGGCGGGAATGAAAAGTAGGGCGAGAGGAGATGTGTGGTAACCGATCCATAGAGGAAAAATTAATTGCTTCAATGGCATTATTTCGTATGTGGTGTAAGTTGTCTTCGAAATCGGGTATTATCAGTAGTTCTCAATGTCTTTGGGCCTAGGTCAGTCCCGTGTCAGAGTCCTCCCGGCCCCCGTCATCTCCCTCCAGGAGCTCCCGGCATTGCGCTGAAGAGCGGCACGTTGTCCAATGAAGCCACACTTCCTGAAAGTGCCGTGCCGCCTTCGTTGGAGAGAGGGCTAGTTCCTCGTTAGATCTCAGAATTTCCATCTTGTCAATCAATGTTTTTAAAGGGGGAATAGAGGTTGATTTCCAGAATAAAGGAATCAAAGATCTGGCTACCAGAAGGATGCGTAAGAGCACCGACTTCTTCATGGAAGCCAGTGAAAATGGCAGCTGGAGTAGCAAGAACATTTGAGGTGAAAAGTCTAAGTTCACATCCGTGGTCATTTGTATGAGGTCTCTGATTTTCTTCCAGTAGGCTTGGATAACAGTACATTCCCACCAGATATGTAGGTATGTGCCCACTTCTGTAGAGCACCTCCAACACATCGGAGATATAGTAACATTGAATGTTGCCAAGAGCGCAGGAGTGCGATACCAGAAAGTTAGCAGTTTGTAGGAAGATTCCTGCAGCTTGGTGACTGGTGTACCTGAGTGCGTAAAGGACAGCGATTTAGACCAGTCCTCGTCTGATATAGTGGTGTTCAGAGTGCGTTCCCATCTCGACATATACGCTGGTGGCTCAGTGTCCCTATCACGTAACAGCCCATATAATGTGGACACACTGTGTGCCAATGGGGAAGTTCGGTTGCTTAGCGTCTCAAAGGGAGAAAGTGACCTAGTCAAGGACAAATTATTCGGTACTTTCCGAAGAAATGATTTAATTTGGTGGAAGTTAAAGAGTTCCGCAAAGGTGATAATTGAATTTTCGTGTGTTTCCAGAGTTATGAACACTCCGTCTTGCAAAACATGATGGGCTCTGAGGTGGTGTGAGTCTGTGAGGCGAGTCGCTAATGATTGTATGATCTCAACTGGGAATTCAGGGTTGTGTCGCAGCGGGAGTAAAGGTGAAGGGTATGTTGATAGAGCATATTTTGTTCGTATCTTGTGCCAGACAGTTAGCGTACTACCTATTGGAGATAGTTCCTTGGCTGTTAGATGTACTGCAGCCCAAGAAAGCCATGGGACAGTCCACATCGGGCGGCCAGCCTGCGCCTCCTCCAAATCTAGCCATCTCTGTTCAGGTGATCCAGTCATCCAGTCAACCACTCTGGTTAGATGCGTTGCATAGTAGTACAGGCATGAGTCCGGCAGTGCCAACCCTCCATGTCTTTTCGATTTACATAGTACATCGTATTTAAGTCGGGGGCGAGTGTGTGGCCAGATGAATGAGGTGAAGAGTGCACGGAGTCCTTTGTGAAAGGATAAAGGTATGCAAATAGGGATCGTGTGAAATAAGTATAACAGACGTGGGAGAAAATTCATTTTGATGACGCTAATACGTCCCATCCAGGAGAGGAATTTTGGGGACCATCGTGCGATGTCGGCCTTAAAAACTTCAGCTAACGGCGCGAAGTTTAAAGCGAACAGCTTCGTAAAATCGGGAGAAAGGCGTATTCCAAGATAGGTCAGTGAGGTGGAGCACCAGCGAAATGCATATTGCTCATTGAGTTCTCGCCTCCAATGGCCCTTCGGTGAAATAGCTAGAATTTCAGATTTGGTGACATTTATTTTAAAGCCTGATAGCAAACCATATTCACAGAGCTCTCTAGTTACCTCCGGCATGGAACTTAAAGGGTCAGGTAAAAGGAACATTAGATCATCAGCGTAGGCAGATACTTTGTGTTCATGCTGTGTACCCTGGATCCCCCGAATGCCTCTATTGTGTCGGATTGAAGACAGCAGTGGTTCCAGACTAAGCGCGAATAGGAGGGGCGAAAGCGGGCATCCCTGACGTGTGCCGTTACTTATTTGGAATGTGGGTGTGAGGGCTCCATTTACCCGAACTCGTGCTGTCGGTGTTGAGTATAGTGCTGCGATCCAGTTCAGAAATACTTCTCCTACACCGAACCGTTTCAGGGTCTGAAAAAGAAAAGGCCACGACACACGATCAAATGCCTTTTCGGCATCAGTTGAAAGAAGCAATAATGGCCTCGACATACGTCTAGAGTAGGCAATGGCATTTAGTACTCTTATTGTCGCGTCCCTGGCTTCCCGCCCCGGGATGAACCCTACTTGGTCCGGATTGATCAGCTGAGGAAGAAACCTTTTTAAGCGGTTGGCCAATATTCGTGCTAAGAGCTTCATATCGCTGTTAAGCAGCGAGATAGGTCTGTAATTGCCACATATAGCATGGTCTTTCCCTGGTTTGGGAATTAAAGAGATTGTCGCCATCAACGAATGTGGGTGGGGTGTAGTTCCTTCCCTAAAGGCGTTAAAAAGTCGTAACAGGGTGGGTAGAAGATCTTTGGAAGAGGTCTTATAGTATTCTATGGGTAAACCATCCGGTCCCGGACATTTCCCATTTTTGGTAGACTTCAGTGCTTCCAGTATTTCTTCAGCAGATATAACAGAGCTCAGGGCCTCACGCCCAGTGGAGCCAAGAGGTTTAAGAATTGTACGATGTAAGTAAGTGTCTATTCGGTCTGATGACCTGTCAGTAGGTTCAGTGGCATCCAAGTTGTAAAGAGCAGAGAAATATTTCTGGAATTCCCCCGATATAGTTTTCGGGTCAGTCACAGTGAATCCCTCCGAGGTGCGCAGTTTAGGTATAAAGGACTGGGTGCGTTTGTCCCGTATTATGCGTGCTAACAATCTGCCAGGTTTATTTTCTCGTAATGCAAAAAATGAGCGGGATCTCAAGGCCTGAAATCGAAGAGAGGTGCTGACTAGTTTATCTAAGGCTTGCCTAGCTTGTATAAGTTTTTGATATATCGTGGCATCATTAGACGTTATATGTTCGAGTTCGAGCGCTCTGATCTCCTCTAGAAGAGTTGAATGTTCAGCATCATGTATTTTTTCCTGGCCGTGCTTTTGCTAATAAAGAAACCTCGTATGACCGCTTTATGTGCCTCCCAAAGCGTTTGTATAGTGGTATCCTGAGTAGAATTTTCCGCGAAGTATCGTTCTAGCGCCGTGTGAAGCTCCTCCTTAATAAGGGAGTCAGTTAGTAACGAAACATTTAGTCGCCATTGGCGTTCCTTAGGAGCGAACAATGGTGATTGTATCACCAAATTAAGCGGTGCGTGGTCCGACCATGTAGTGGCTGAGAAATCTATGGAGCGCGATAGGTTAAGGTTATGGTAGTGCATGAAGAAGTAATCTATGCGAGAATGGGTTTTATGTACCTGTGAGAAGTAAGAATAATCACGGTCCGTGGGGTGCAGTGCTCTCCAAACATCTACTAGGCGATGGTCGTGTAATGTCCGGCGAATTGTACGCAGTACGTGTGAGGGTGTGGTCGATCCCCCTGTGGAGGAGTCCACCGAAGGGTCGAGTGCCACATTAAAGTCTCCAGCCAAGATCGTGATCCCCCTCTGGAAATCATCAAGCAAACGCATGATACGCGCAAGATATGAATGTTGTTTTTTGTTGGGGAGATAGATAGACGCGAAGGTATAGGTCGTGTCCAAAATGGATCCCCGAACAAAAATGTATCTACCTCCCTCATCTGCCATCTCAGCTTCGAAGAGAAAGGGAACTTCCTTTGAAAATAAAATTGCAACTCCCCGGGATTTACTTTGTGCATAATTGCCGAAGAATCCCAACGGATAAAATGTATTTTTCAGAGTGGGAGCTGACCCTAATCTAAAATGAGTCTCCTGGAGGAAGGCAACGGACACACGGGAGGCTCTCAGGTCGCGAAGGAGTCTGGATCGTTTTTCAGGAATGTTAAGACCTCGTGCATTATGGGATTGTAATTGCAAATTACAGGGAGTGTAAGGAGAGTTTTTGTGCGACATGGTCAAAAATAGGGTGGGTTACCACTTCACGGAGAAAGAGGGATAGAGAGAGGGAAGGGAAGAGAGAAAAAAAAAAAAAAAAAGGGGGGGGGAGGGGGTGGTGTTAATGAGAGTACGGTGAGACCAGTGAGGCAATGAAGAAAGATCAATAGAGAATCAGTGAAAAAGATCAGAGAAAAGTCAGTACGACAAAGAGGCGTTAAGTGCGCCAATCGTGGTGTCACTTACCACCACAATGCTAAAAGCCAGGTAGAAGGACCCACAACTGGGATAAATGCACTATACCTCGTGGCGGTGAAAGAGAGTGGCCAGTGACCGAGATCACCACAACATCAGGGTAGATATGTCACAGTTAAAGGTTGTAAAGGTAAAGAAACATTAAAGTGTAGAGCTCAGAGAGACAGCTCTAAATCCGCCGACATTGACTAATAAGGCATCAGGGTGTAAACCGTGGACAACAGACATAAAAATATGCCGGGGGAGATGAGGGTCGTATCAGGACATGAACAACACAGCAGTGTCTAATCAGGAGATATCTAATATGACGACAGCTTCCAAGCCAAACAAGAGATCTGGGCAAGTTAGTTTTCTCATCAGACGTAATACGAGTAGTATTTTACATATAAGCAGGTACAAAGTGTAAGAAGCAGCAAACCAGTAAAACAAATCTCGGAAAAAGAGAGAAAGAAAAAAAAAAAAAAAAATTTTTATATATATATAGGGTCTACCACCTACAAGAGCAAGACCCTCCTTATAAACCCTCTTCCCGCTACTTGCGAGTGAAACATTTTTAGTAAGGGTTATATTGGTGGTGCTCTAGGTAAAGGTTAAAGATCTTTCAAGAGAAACGTTATAAGAACAGTATAAAACTAGTATGCATGCAAGAGAACGTTCCTCCCTACCCCCCAATATATCCAACCAACCTCCCTCTTCCAGCTATGTGTCCCACACCATATAACAAGAGTGAACGTGTTTGTGCAGAGTATAACAAGTAGCGAGCATATATCGGTGAGTTCTCTAAAGTTGTAGTTCCTGAGTCTCAACGAAAACAATAAAACAATTTTAACAGATCGCCTGGAGAGCTTCCCGTTCCAGGTCATCTAGGCCCCCTCCCCCACAATCCCATATTATCTTCTAAACTTATATTTATCGTCTAGTAACCCTCGAGTTAAACAGCATCCAATCGTGTCACT
>RXON01000739.1:0-53760 GCA_009667805.1 Leptobrachium leishanense | reverse complement strand
GGCCAGGGTTAAAACGTCGTTCGGCCAGTTGTACCTCGGAAGACAAAGTCTTAAATTCTATGGCATAGGTCGGAAACCCTCCTATTACCTTGTTTGATGTGAAACAGGGATCTACCCGCATTGGTAGCCCGTCTAGAGGGATCAAAAGTACGCTTTAACTCGGAGGTAAAACCCTCATAGTCATATATGATGGGTTTCTTGTTCTCCCACAAGGGCGTGGCCCATAATAAAGCTTTTTCGGTCAAGTGATTAATCAGATAGCCTACTTTGGCTTTATCAGACATACAGGACCGGAGGGAGTTTTTCGAATAAGATCTCGAGTTGGGTCAGAAAGCCCGGCATAAGTTCAGTGTTCCGTCATAACGTACGGGTGCTTTCATACTGAGCTACAACCCTCGAGAGCGGCCGAACTGACCCTAGGCACTACTGGGTCTGGCGGGCTTGCAGTACCAGAACTGGATCGGTTTAGCAGGGTTTGCAGGGCAAGAGCAATCTGGTCCATTCTATGGTCCTGCTCTTCTTGTCTGGCTGCAATACGTGTCAACTGATTAGAGAGGTCTGCGGGATCCATGGCCCTGACGTAATGTCACGGATCCCCCTGATACTAGAGTGGTGGTCCCTATACGCAGGACACTCTCTACCCTTCCGATCCTTAGAGTGGTCGGTACGACTAGACAGACTACAAGAATGGCAGTACAGAGCACGTACAAGAGAGACGTCACGGATCCCTCTGCTTTATCTGACTAGTGGTTTCTAGACACAGAACAGTCTCTACCCTTCCGATCCTTAGAGTGGTCGGCACGACTAGACAGACACAGAATGATACACAAGAAATTAGAAAATTAGCTCTTCCCAAGACCCTAACAACACAAGGGGTAGTCTGATGTGTGCTTAGGGTGCCACACAGACTGAATACCAGAATTAGAAGAGTTGATGCCAATACCAGGGTTATGCACAGAATGGTTCGTTCGCCAATGCCAGGGATCATACACAGAGTGGTTCGTTCGCCAATGCCAGGGTCATACACAGAATGGTCATTTTGCCAATGCCAAGGGGTCAATACACAGAATAGTCGTTTGCCAATGCCAAGGGGTCAATACACAGAATAGTCGTTTGCCAATGCCAAGGGGTCAATACACAGAATAGTCGTTTGCCAATGCCAAGGGGTCAATACACAGAATAGTTGTTTGCCAAATATACAAGAGCTCTGCGGGAAGTAACTACCACGTCAGGGCACCGGCATTTCTGAGAGCCTGGGCTTAAACCCGGCGGGTCCGCGTCAGCCCGCCAGGCCCCGCCCCCCGCTTCCCCACGTGTGCGGAAGCGACCGCAATATCATTCGGCGCCTGGCCAGCGAGCAGCGAGGAAGCTGCTGCCAGGCGCCGGGGTGCGGGGGCCACCGTGACAGTAAGGTGCTGGTCCTGGATCGGAGGTTATAGGATGAGGGAGCTCTGCTGGGGAAGCAGTCTATTCAGATAGGGTGGCAGCTTCCCAGAGATGCTCTTAAACACCAGGCTGGAAAGGTGAAGGTTGCGTCTGGATTCCAGCGATGGCCAGTTTAGCTTCTTTTAACATGTCACAATGGTGGGTCATGTAGTTACATTGTAGTGCAAAGCGGCAGAATGAGTTATACAATGTAGTAAGTTTCTGAAGTGTGTTTGCGGGGCGGCTGCATACACTACATCTCCGTAATCAATAGCCGGCATAAGCATTTACTGTACAATCTGCTTTCTTACCGCGGGGCTCAGGCAGGATTTGTTTCTGTACAGGGCGCCTAGTTTGGGGTAAAGTTTAGATGAGAGTTTTTCGATGTGGGGCCAAAGGATAGATTAGGGTCCAACCACATACCTAGATATTTGAGAGAAGTGACTGTGGTCAGCGTGCCATTTGATTTTGTCCCAACACATAGATGGGGATTTTGCAATTTGTGTAGTTTAGGTTTTGTTCCAAAGAGCATCGTTACAGTTTTGTCAGTATTTAAAAAAAGTTTGTTGTTTTTGATCCACTTTTCTACCTCTGTGAATTGTTCTTGCAGCACGGCCTCCAGCTGTGGGAGATTTGGTTTGCTGGTATAGATCACAGTGTCGTCTGCGTACATATGTACAGTTGAGGCTTTGCAGACGTTGGGCAGATCATTTATGAATATTGTGAATAGCAGGGGGCCTAGTTTTGAGCCTTGGGGTACACCGCAAGTGACTGGGAGCGGGAGGGAGGAGCTGCCAGAAATTGACACATATTGTGATCGGTCGGATACATATGATTGAAACCAGGTTAGCGTGCGATCACCAATGCCAGAGTTTTTAAGTTTTTCTAACAAGATGCCATGGTCTACCGTGTCAAAGGCCTTGGCAAAATCAAGGAAGATGGCTCCAGTTAGGTTTCCTTGTTCCATCCCAGCCTGGATATCATTGCAGACTTTTAAAAGGGCGGTTGTAGTTGAGTGATTTGGACGAAAGCCTGATTGATCGGGGGTTAAGTAGTTCCAATATTGATAATAATCACGTAATTGTGTGTAGACACATTTTTCCAAGACTTTTGACATTACAGGGAGCAACGATATCGGACGGTAGTTGGATACCAAAGTACTGTCACCACTTTTATGGATAGGTACCACTCTTGCAGTCTTCCAGAGCTTGGATATGTATCCAGTCGCCAGTGACTCATTTATTAGGGTTGCAACAGGATTTGCAATTGCTGGCGCACTGATTTTCAGCAGCATTGCTGGTATTTGATCAGGTCCAGACTGGTATTTCATTTTTTGCTTACGGAGAAGTTTAGTAATGACACTGACAGGCACTGGTCTAAAACTGAATTCCTGTCTGATACAGGGACTTTGCACAGTTGGGGGGCCTGACCTGCATGAGGCCTCTCTGATTGCATGTCATTTCCTAGCTTGGCATCAAAGTGGTGGCACATCCAACAAAATAATCATTAAAGGCATTTGCTACATCTAGGGGGTGTTGCAGGGTTTGGTTGTTTACTTTGGCAGCAGCTGGCTGGGAGTGGACTGGGGGTGCTTGTATGTTACTTATGGTTCTCCAAAAGTTTCTAGGGTTTGATATGTTATTGTTTAGATTTTCATTGAAGTAATGGGCTTTGGCCATTTTTTTGTTGTTTTGTGCATTCATTCCGGCATTTTCGGTATTCGTAGTGATCGTTCATGGAACCAGTACTCTTGAAATTTGACCACCGTGAAGCTCTAAGCGGTACATTAGTGTAAGATCAGCTGTAACCCAGGGGAGATGAGTCCCTTTTACTCGCACTTTACGCAGCGGGGCATGGAATTCCAGACTTGCAGGAGCTCAGACTGAAAGTATTCAACTGCACAGTCTAGGTCTGGGATTAGGTTTAGCCTGTACCAGGGGAGCTGTTTGAGATCATTTAGGAAGGATTCAAGAATAAATTTCTTGAAAGACCTGGTGGTTATTACCTTTGGGGGAGATTTCAAGGCCTTAATTTTGCGCACGCAGTACACTAGACAATGGTCACTAAAGCTATTAGCAAGAACGCCTGCCTCCTGTATTCTATCAGGAGATGAGGAGAGAATCCAGTCCAACAAGGTATGGTTAGGGCTTTTCCTATTAATGCGAGTGGGGGAGGAGATTAATTGAGTTAGCTGCAAAGTTTTAAACAGCGAGCAGTATTTATTGTTTTTAGGATTTAGCCAATCTGTATTAAAATCGCCGAGGACCAGCAGTTCACTTTTTGGTTTTGGGCAAGTAGGTTATTAAGGATTTGAGATATGTCAGAGAGGGAGTGCACTGGAGAGCTCGGTGGACGATAGAACCCAGCAACAATGATTGATTTACTGAATGGGATCTCAATTATACCAGAGAGGAAATCAAAGGTGACAGGAGAGCTAGAAGTCTGTAAGGGGGTGAACTTTATAGACTCAACATAAATAACAATTCCCCTTCCTCTCTTTGCTCTGTCTTTTCTATAACATGAATACCCCTGTATTGATATGGCAGGGTTTGGTACTTTTGGGGTTAACCATGACTCTGTGAGCACAATGATTTTGGGTTTGTAATAGCAACACCAAGCCTGAAGCTCATCCAATTTAAGGAGTAAACTTCGGATGTTACAGTGCACAAATGAGAGGCCTTTATTAGTGGGGAGACTAAAGGTTGTGTCAGCTATAGGACCAGGGTTAGTTTCCACATCGTTTGCCGGGGAAAGTAGCAGAATAAATAGGAATTTGGACAGAGTTTTCTTTTTTAACAATAATGTTTGTGTTGTATTATTTTAAGCAGACTGTGTTTTTCAAATTGTTGTGACTTAGATGAAGATCAGAGCACATTTTATGACCAATTCATGCAAAACTCCACGTAATCCCAAAGGGTTCACATACTTTTTCTTGCTACTGTACATGTACCTGAGGTCTGGTGTGTCTGGGTATACATGTATCTGAAGTTTTTTCTCCCCTGTCCCATTTTCTACCTCCCTCTCTCCCTTTGTTAAGTTGGTTAGGGATTGTTTGTGTTTATGTTATTGCAGTATACAAACACACACCAAATAAAACCTCACATATACTGACATCACACACACACACACCAAATAAAACCTCACATATACTGACATCACGCACACCAAATAAAACCTCACATATATTGACATCACACACACCAAATAAAACCTCACATATACTGACATCACACACACACACACACACCCCAAATAAAACCTCACATATACTGACATCACACACACAAATAAAACCTCACATATACTGACATCACACACACCAAATAAAACCTCACATATACTGATATCACACACACACCAAATAAAACCTCACATACGGACATCACACACACCAAATAAAACCTCACATATACTGACATCACACACACACACACACCCCAAATAAAACCCTCAGATATACTGACCTCACACACACCAAATAAAACCTCACATATACTGACATCACACACACACACCAAATAAAACCTCACATATACTGACATCACACACACAAATAAAACCTCACATATACTGACATCACACACACCAAATAAAACCTCACATATACTGACATCACACACACACACACACACCCCAAATAAAACCCTCAGATATACTGACCTCACACACACCAAATAAAACCTCACATATACTGACATCACACACACCAAATAAAACCTCACATATACTGACATCACACACACCAAATAAAACCTCACATATACTGACATCACACACACAAATAAAACCTCACATATACTGATATCACACACACACCAAATAAAACCTCACATATACTGACATCACACACACCCCAAATAAAACCCTCAGATATACTGACCTCACACACACCAAATAAAACCTCACATATACTGACATCAACACACACACACCAAATAAAATACATACTGACATCACACACACACAAATAAAACCTCACATATACTGACATCACACACAAATAAAACCTCACATATACTGACATCACACACACCAAATAAAACATCACATATACTGACATCACACACACCCCAAATAAAACCCTCAGATATACTGACCTCACACACACACACCAAATAAAACCTCACATATACTGACATCACACACACAAATAAAACCTCACATATACTGACATCACACACACACCAAATAAAACCTCACATATACTGACATCACACACACAAATAAAACCTCACATATACTGACATCACACACAAATAAAACCTCACATATACTGACATCACACACAAATAAAACCTCACATATACTGACATCACACACAAATAAAACCTCACATATACTGACATCACACACACACCAAATAAAACCTCACATATACTGACATCACACACACAAATAAAACCTCACATATACTGACATCACACACACACACACCAAATAAAACCTCACATATACTGACATCACACACACACACCAAATAAAACCTCACATATACTGACATCACACACACAAATAAAACCTCACATATACTGACATCACACACACACCAAATAAAACCTCACATATACTGACATCACACACACAAAAAAACCTCACATATACTGACATCACACACACACAAATAAAACCTCACATATACTGACATCACACACACACCAAATAAAACCTCACATATACTGACATCACACACACACACCAAATAAAACCTCACATATACTGACATCACACACACAAATAAAACCTCACATATACTGACATCACACACACACCAAATAAAACCTCACATATACTGACATCACACACACAAATAAAACCTCACATATACTGACATCACACACAAATAAAACCTCACATATACTGACATCACACACAAATAAAACCTCACATATACTGACATCACACACAAATAAAACCTCACATATACTGACATCACACACACACCAAATAAAACCTCACATATACTGACATCACACACACACCAAATAAAACCTCACATATACTGACATCACACACACACACACAAATAAAACCTCACATATACTGACATCACACACACACACCAAATAAAACCTCACATATACTGACATCACACACACAAATAAAAACCTCATATACTGACATCACACACACACCAAATAAAACCTCACATATACTGACATCACACACACAAATAAAACCTCACATATACTGACATCACACACACACAAATAAAACCTCACATATACTGACATCACACACACACCAAATAAAACCTCACATATACTGACATCACACACACACACCAAATAAAACCTCACATATACTGACATCACACACACACCAAATAAGGCTGGGGTCAGACGAGCGTGATTTCTACAGGCTGTACGTCCGTGCAGTACGGACATCGTCAGTACGGATGACGCAGTAGTGGTCACACAGTCCGTTTTTTCACTGAAGTTATTTTTGACGGATGTAGGAGGGAAAAATAAATTACAATGAAAAAACATTCTGTCCGTCAAAAATGCTGGATGTATAAATGCAGTCCGTCTGACCATGCTCCATCACTCACACACAAAGCTATGCAGACGTTGTGGACGCAGCGCACTCCGCACGTCCGTTCTAGCAGTATTACGTTCTTGCCTAACCTGCGTCCGTTTGCCGCGGCCGTTGTGCGTCCGCAGTTCAGTGCGGACGTACTTCATGTGTCAGGCTCCAATGGACTTTCTTTCATGCTATCACGGACGTACTTTTAGGCGCAATCACGGACGTGAACACTACGCTCGTCTGACACCAGCCTAAAACCTCACATATACTGACATCACACACACAAATAAAACCTCACATATACTGACATCGCACACACACCAAATAAAACCTCACATATACTGACATCACACACCCCAAATAAAACCTCCCATATACTGACATCACACACACACCAAATAAAACCTCACATATACTGACATCACACACACACCAAATAAAACCTCACATATACTGACATCACACACCCCAAATAAAACCTCCCATATACTGACATCACACACACACCAAATAAAACCTCACATATACTGACATCACACACACAAATAAAACCTCACATATACTGACATCACACACACACCAAATAAAACCTCACATATACTGACATCACACACACACCAAATAAAACCTCACATATACTGACATCACACACACAAATAAAACCTCACATATACTGACATCACACACACACACCAAATAAAACCTCACATATACTGACATCACACACACAAATAAAACCTCACATATACTGACATCACACACACAAATAAAACCTCACATATACTGACATCACACACACACCAAATAAGGCTAGGGTCAGACTGAGGCAGTGCGAACGCGCGTTCTGGCGCACATAATCACGGCCGCACTAGCAGCAGATGACAGGCAATGACGGCCAATATACGAAGTACGGTCGCACAAAAGTCCGGCCGCGCAACGCAAGTGGAAAATGAACGCATTTTTTCGAGAACGTTAAACCGCTGGTACTGACGTACAGAGTGCGCTGCGTCCGCATAGCAGCGTGTGTGCGTGATTAGGAGATGTCAGACGCTGCTAGTGTGCGGCCAACATAACGTTCAAACAGCCGGATTTCACCCCATCGTCATGAAATACGTCCAGAATTGCGCATCGTCTGACCACTTAAGCGTATTCCGTGAAAAAATGCGTGCGCACGCATCGACGTACATTTTGACGGTGGCCGCAGAAAATGCGCTCATCTGTCCCTAGCCTAAAACCTCACATATACTGACATCACACACACAAATAAAACCTCACATATACTGACATCACACACACACCAAATAAAACCTCACATATACTGACATCACACACACACCAAATAAAACCTCACATATACTGACATCGCACACAAATAAAACCTCACATATACTGACATCACACACAAATAAAACCTCACATATACTGACATCACACACACACCAAATAAAACCTCACATATACTGACATCACACACACACCAAATAAAACCTCACATATACTGACATCACACACACAAATAAAACCTCACATATACTGACATCACACACACAAATAAAACCTCACATATACTGACATCACACACAAATAAAACCTCACATATACTGACATCACACACAAATAAAACCTCACATATACTGACATCACACACACACCAAATAAAACCTCACATATACTGACATCACACACACAAATAAAACCTCACATATACTGACATCACACACACACACACCAAATAAAACCTCACATATACTGACATCACACACACAAATAAAACCTCACATATACTGACATCACACACACAAATAAAACCTCACATATACTGACATCACACACACACCAAATAAAACCTCACATATACTGACATCACACACCCAAATAAAACCTCACATATACTGACATCACACACACACCAAATAAAACCTCACATATACTGACATCACACACACCAAATAAAACCTCACATATACTGACATCACACACACACCAAATAAAACCTCACATATACTGACATCACACACACACCAAATAAAACCTCACATATACTGACATCACACACACACCAAATAAAACCTCACATATACTGCATTTTACTATTTTGTATTTCTGTAACCACTCAATGTTCTTGAACCCAGGACATACTTGAAAACTAGAGAAATCTCAATGTATCCTTCCTGGTAAAATCCTTTATAAATAAATAAATAAATACTGACATCACACACACCAAATAAAACCTCACATATACTGACATCACACACACTCTAGAAATTACTTTCTTGAGATAGGAATTATTTTTTTCAGGCCTGCCGGGTTACATCTTCAGAATAGGTTGAGAAACACTGCACTAATGAACACTAAAGAGGATATTCAGCAAGCACCAACATTTCAGTGAAATGTCAGTGCTCTGTACCTCGGCCGCAAACCAGTGAAAAGAAAAAAAAATAATCACTGAACGAATTGAAAACCCGCTGAAAAAAAACGATGAATCGATCCGATAAACCCGTCAAACACCTCCTCAAGCTGCCGAATCGATCCGATGATCCGCCGAACAAACCAACGCATCTGAAACAAGTCGACCAGCTGTGCAGGAAAATGCCTGGAGATAATATATTAAGTTTCTATGAATAACAATAAAAAGGTCTGTTACAGAAAAAAAAAAAACAACTTCAAAAGTCAGAATCAAAAATTTTGCCGAAAAATGCCGAAAAAAAATTAAATAGGCTTTTTTTTTGCAGAATAAAATAATAAACGGTTTATTAGATATTGTATTAAAACGGGAATATTTTTAACATTGAAACCTATGGGATTCGCCTGAATAAACCTGTCGAATGAAACCACTGAACATCAGGGCATTTCACTGACATTTCTCTGCTGTTCAATGTGAATAGATTAACCATTGCTTCTCTATGGGGATTTCACTGCCGCCGAACAGGCACTGTATTTCACTGCCGCCGAACAGCACCGTATTTCACTGCCGTCGAACAGCACAATATTTCACTGCCACCGAACAGCACCGTATTTCACTGCCGCCGAACAGCACCATATTTCACTGCCATTCAGCAAATTGCGTAGTAGGCTGGCTCAGTGCTGCCGCTGCTGCCTGTCTGATGATTCAGACACATAGCAGCCGGCGAGCTGCAAGGAAAAAAAAAGTGGAGGAGCAGAGAAGGACGGCGAGGGAGCGTGGAGGAGGTGGGTATGAGAACTTTTATTAAATATATTTTATTTTACAGATTTCATTTAATATTATAACCACCACACTGTAATGGAATGGCAGGGGAGGCCCTGCCTCACCTGCTACCCCTGACGGCACGTCCCTGGTGTGCGTGTGTGTGTGCGTGTGTGTGGTGACACGTCTGCCTCTGGGAATGTTTATTCAGTGAAATCTCGTGGATAAATTAAAAGGTTTTAGTAAATAAATCACGAGCTCGAATAAAAAGCTTTAATCTCTGTCACAGCCAGAACCAGACGGGCTCTGCACACACACAGGACACGGGCTCTGCACACACACAGGACACGGGCTCTGCACACACACAGTACAAGGGCTCTGCACACACACAGTACAAGGGCTCTGCACACACACAGGACACGGGCTCAGCACACACACAGTACAAGGGCTCTGCACACACACAGGACACGGGCTCTGCACACACACACAGTACAAGGGCTCTGCACACACACAGGACACGGGCTCTGCACACACACAGTACAAGGGCTCTGCACACACACAGGACACGGGCTCTGCACACACACACAGTACACGGGCTCTACACACACACAGGACACGGGCTCTGCACACACACAGGACACGGGCTCTGCACACACACAGGACACGGGCTCTGCACACACACAGGACACGGGCTCTGCACACACACAGGACACGGGCTCTGCACACACACAGGACACGGGCTGGCGGGCTCTGCACACGCACAGGACACGGGCTCTGCACACACACAGGACACGGGCTGGCGGGCTCTGCACACACACAGGACACGGGCTCTGCAACACACAGGACACGGGCTGGCGGGCTCTGCACACACACAGGACACGGGCTCTGCACACACACAGGACACGGGCTGGCGGGCTCTGCACACACACAGGACACGGGCTCTGCACACACACAGGACACGGGCTGGCGGGCTCTGCACACACACACAGGACACGGGCTCTGCACACACACAGGACACGGGCTGGCGGGCTCTGCACACACACAGGACACGGGCTCTGCACACACACAGGACACGGGCTGGCGGGCTCTGCACACACACAGGACACGGGCTCTGCACACACACAGGACACGGGCTGGCGGGCTCTGCACACACACAGGACACGGGCTCTGCACACACACAGGACACGGGCTGGCGGGCTCTGCACACACACAGGACACGGGCTCTGCACACACACAGGACACGGGCTGGCGGGCTCTGCACACACACAGGACACGGGCTCTGCACACACACAGGACACGGGCTGGCGGGCTCTGCACACACACAGGACACAGGACTGAGGAGCCTCAGAACTGCACAATTTAAGTCAAAAAGCTGGAATGAAGAATTTTACTTTTCATCTTAAAATTTACAAATCCCACATCCCAGCAACATGTCAACACACACACACACAGCAACATGTCAACACACACACACACACACACACCACAGCAACATGTCAACACACACACACACAGCAACATGTCAACACACACACACACACAGCAACATGTCAACACACACACACACACACACAGCAACATGTCAACACACACACACACAGCAACATGTCAACACACACACACACACAGCAACATGTCAACACACACACACACAGCAACATGTCAACACACACACACAGCAACATGTCAACACACACACACACACAGCAACATGTCAACACACACACACACAGCAACATGTCAACACACACACACAGCAACATGTCAAAACACACACACACACAGCAACATGTCAACACACACACACACAGCAACATGTCAACACACACACACACAGCAACATGTCAACACACACACACACAGCAACATGTCAACACACACACAGCAACATGTCAACACACACACACAGCAACATGTCAACACACACACAGCAACATGTCAACACACACACACACAGCAACATGTCAACACACACACAGCAACATGTCAACACACACACACACAGCAACATGTCAACACACACACACAGCACATGTCAACACACACACACAGCAACATGTCAACAACACACACACACACAGCAACATGTCAACACACACACACACACAGCAACATGTCAACACACACACACAGCAACATGTCAACACACACACACACACACAGCAACATGTCAACACACACACACACACAGCAACATGTCAACACACACACACACAGCAACATGTCAACACACACACAGCAACATGTCAACACACACACACACAGCAACATGTCAACACACACACAGCAACATGTCAACACACACACACACAGCAACATGTCAACACACACACAGCAACATGTCAACACAACACACACAAGCAGCAACATGTCAACACACACACAGCACATGTCAACACACACCACACACACAGCAACATGTCAACACACACACCACACAGCAACATGTCAACACACACACACACAGCAACATGTCAACACACACACACAGCAACATGTCAACACACACACGGCAACATGTCTACACACACACACACACAGCAACATGTCAACACACACACACACAGCAACATGTCAACACACACACACAGCAACATGTCAACACACACACACACGGCAACATGTCAACACACACAGCAACATGTCAACACACACACACAGCAACATGTCAACACACACAGCAACATGTCAACACACACACACAGCAACATGTCAACACACACAGCAACATGTCAACACACACACACACACAGCAACATGTCAACACACACACACAGCAACATGTCAACACACACACACAGCAACATGTCAACACACACACACACAGCAACATGTCAACACACACACACAGCAACATGTCAACACACACACACAGCAACATGTCAACACACAGACACACACAGCAACATGTCAACACACAGACACACACAGCAACATGTCAACACACAGACACACACAGCAACATGTCAACACACACACACACAGCAACATGTCAACACACACACACACACACAGCAACATGTCAACACACACACACAGCAACATGTCAACACACAGACACAACACAGCAACATGTCAACACAGACACACCAGCAACATGTCAACACACACACACACACCGCAACATGTCAACACACACACACACACAGCAACATGTCAACACACACACACAGCAACATGTCAACACACACACACACACAGCAACATGTCAACACACACACAGCAACATGTCAACACACACACAGCAACATGTCAACACACAGACACACACAGCAACATGTCAACACAGACACACACACAGCATATGTCAACACACACACACACAGCAACATGTCAACACACCAACACACACAGCAACATGTCAACACACACACACAGCAACATGTCAACACACACACACAGCACACATGTCAACACAACACACACACACAGCAACATGTCAACACACACAGCACATGTCAACACACACACACAGCAACATGTCAACACACAGACACACACAGCAACATGTCAACACAGACACACACAGCAATATGTCAACACACACACACACAGCAACATGTCAACACACACACACACACAGCAACATGTCAACACACACACACAGCAACATGTCAACACACACACACAGCAACATGTCAACACACACACACACACACAGCAACATGTCAACACACACAGCAACATGTCAACACACACACACAGCAACATGTCAACACACACACACACAGCAACATGTCAACACACACACACACAGCAACATGTCAACACACAGCAACATGTCAACACACACACACACACGGCAACATGTCAACACACACACACACACGGCAACATGTCTACACACACACACACAGCAGCATGTCAACACACAGCAACATGTCAACACACAGCAACATGTCAACACACACACACACAGCAACATGTCAACACACACACGGCAACATGTCAACACAACACACACACACACAGCAACATGTCAACACACACACACACGGCAACATGTCAACACACACACACAGCAACATGTCAACACACACACACACGGCAACATGTCAACACACACACAGCAACATGTCAACACACACACACAGCAACATGTCAACACACACACACGGCAACATGTCAACACACACACACACACACAGCAACATGTCAACACACACACACGGCAACATGTCAACACACACACACACAGCAACATGTCAACACACACACACACAGCAACATGTCAACACACACACACAACGGGTTTAATGTCAGTGTGCTTATGAGGACTGTGTACGTCTGTGCCTGTGTTTGTGTGCTGTACACAGCAATGTACATGGATCTGCCATTGTGCCATGTGTGTATTGTGTTTCATAAGATTGTGTCGTGTGTATTGTGTGTCTTGTCATTGTGTGGTTGTGTATGCGCAGGTTGCCCCCTCCCCCCTGCACATACCTCTGGGCATCATGTTGACATGTGATGGAGCGTGTCCTGGGTACCATCCTAATGTCCTGTGCCGCCGCCTCCTCCTCCATCACAAGCATCCAATCCCTGGGAAGCTGCAGGTTAACCCTCTCACTGCCGGGCACAGCGCAGCCCCTGATACAACATGAGGCTGGCATTCATAGGTCTGGCCAGCACAGGGTTAATGTGAGCAGAATCAGCCAACGATGAATTTAACACATCCTGACGGGTACATTTCCACGAGCATCACCGAGTAACACAGAGAGCCTCTCCCCATCACCGAGTAACACAGAGAGCTGCTCCCATCACCGAGTAACACAGGGAGCTGCTCCCCATCACCGAGTAACACAGGGAGCTGCTCCCCATCACCGAGTAACACAGGAGCCGCTCCCATCACGAGTAACACAGGGAGCTGCTCCCCATCACCGAGTAACACAGGGAGCCGCTCCCCATCACCGAGTAACACAGGGAGCCGCTCCCATCACCGAGTAACACAGGGAGCTGCTCCCCATCACCGAGTAACACAGGGAGCTGCTCCCCATCACCGAGTAACACAGGGAGCCGCTCCCATCACCGAGTAACACAGGGAGCCTCTCCCCATCACCGAGTAACACAGGGAGCCGCTCCCCATCACCGAGTAACACAGAGAGCTGCTCCCATCACCGAGTAACACAGGGAGCTGCTCCCATCACCGAGTAACACAGGGAGCCTCTCCCCATCACCGAGTAACACAGGGAGCCGCTCCCATCACCGAGTAACACAGGGAGCCGCTCCCATCACCGAGTAACACAGGGAGCCTCTCCCCATCACCGAGTAACACAGGGAGCCGCTCCATCACCGAGTAACACAGGGAGCCGCTCCCATCACCGAGTACACAGGGAGCCGCTCCCCATCACCGAGTAACACAGAGAGCTGCTCCCATCACCGAGTAACACAGGGAGCCGCTCCCATCACCGAGTAACACAGGGAGCCGCTCCCATCACCGAGTAACACAGGGAGCCGCTCCCATCACCGAGTAACACAGGGAGCCGCTCCCATCACCGAGTAACACAGGGAGCCGCTCCCATCACCGAGTAACACAGGGAGCCGCTCCCATCACCGAGTAACACAGGGAGCCTCTCCCCATCACCGAGTAACACAGGGAGCCGCTCCCATCACGAGTAACACAGGGAGCCGCTCCCATCACCGAGTAACACAGGGAGCCGCTCCCATCACCGAGTAACACAGAGAGCTGCTCCCATCACCGAGTAACACAGGGAGCCGCTCCCATCACCGAGTAACACAGGGAGCCGCTCCCATCACCGAGTAACACAGGGAGCCTCTCCCCATCACCGAGTAACACAGGGAGCCGCTCCCATCACCGAGTAACACAGGGAGCCGCTCCCATCACCGAGTAACACAGGGAGCCTCTCCCCATCACCGAGTAAACAGGGAGCCGCTCCCATCACCGAGAGTACACAGGGAGCCGCTCCCATCACCGAGTAACACAGGGAGCTGCTCCCCATCACCGAGTAACACAGGGAGCCTCTCCCCATCACCGAGTAACACAGGGAGCCTCTCCCATCACCGAGTAACACAGGGAGCCGCTCCCATCACCGAGTAACACAGGGAGCTGCTCCCCATCACCCGTAACACAGGGAGCCTCTCCCATCACCGAGTAACACAGGGAGCTGCTCCCATCACCGAGTAACACAGGGAGCTGCTCCCCATCACCGAGTAACACAGGGAGCTGCTCCCCATCACCGCGTAACACAGGGAGCCTCTCCCCATCACCGAGTAACACAGGGAGCTGCTCCCATCACCGAGTAACACAGGGAGCTGCTCCCCATCACCGAGTAACACAGGGAGCTGCTCCCCATCACCGAGTAACACAGGGAGCCTCTCCCCATCACCGAGTAACACAGGGAGCTGCTCCCATCACCGAGTAACACAGGGAGCTGCTCCCATCACCGAGTAACACAGGGAGCTGCTCCCCATCACCGAGTAACACAGGGAGCTGCTCCCCATCACCGAGTAACACAGGGAGCTGCTCCCCATCACCGAGTAACACAGGGAGCCGCTCCCCATCACCGAGTAACACAGGGAGCCTCTCCCCATCACCGAGTAACACAGGGAGCCGCTCCCATCCCCGAGTAACACAGGGAGCCGCTCCCATCACCGAGTAACACAGGGAGCCGCTCCCATCACCGAGTAACACAGGGAGCTGCTCCCCATCACCGAGTAACACAGGGAGTCTCTCCCCATCACCGAGTAACACAGGGAGCCGCTCCCATCACCGAGTAACACAGGGAGCTGCTCCCCATCACGAGTAACACAGGGAGCCGCTCCCATCACCGAGTAACACAGGGAGCCGCTCCCATCACCGAGTAACACAGGGAGCCTCTCCCCATCACCGAGTAACACAGGGAGCCTCTCCCATCACCGAGTAACACAGGGAGCCGCTCCCATCACCGAGTAACACAGAGAGCTGCTCCCATCACCGAGTAACACAGGGAGCTGCTCCCATCACCGAGTAACACAGGGAGCCTCTCCCCATCACCGAGTAACACAGGGAGCCGCTCCCATCACGAGTAACACAGGGAGCCGCTCCCATCACCGAGTAACACAGGGAGCCTCTCCCCATCACCGAGTAACACAGGGAGCCGCTCCCATCACCGAGTAACACAGGAGAGCGCTCCCATCACCGAGTAACACAGGGAGCCGCTCCCCATCACCGAGTACACAGAGATGCTCCCATCACCGAGTAACACAGGGAGCCGCTCCCATCACCGAGTAACACAGGGAGCCGCTCCCATCACCGAGTAACACAGGGAGCCGCTCCCATCACCGAGTAACACAGGGAGCCGCTCCATCACCGAGTAACACAGGGAGCCGCTCCCATCACCGAGTAACACAGGGAGCCGCTCCCATCACCGAGTAACACAGGGAGCCTCTCCCCATCACCGAGTAACACAGGGAGCCGCTCCCATCACCGAGTAACACAGGGAGCCGCTCCCATCACCGAGTAACACAGGGAGCCGCTCCCCATCACCGAGTAACACAGAGAGCTGCTCCCATCACCGAGTAACACAGGGAGCCGCTCCCATCACCGAGTAACACAGGGAGCCGCTCCCACCGAGTAACACAGGAGCCTCTCCCATCACCGAGTAACACAGGGAGCCGCTCCCATCACCGAGTAACACAGGGCGCTCCCATCACCGAGTAACACAGGGAGCCTCTCCCCATCACCGAGTAACACAGGGAGCCGCTCCCATCACCGAGAACACAGGGAGCCGCTCCCATCACCGAGTAACACAGGGAGCTGCTCCCCATCACCGAGTAACACAGGGAGCCTCTCCCCATCACCGAGTAACACAGGGAGCCTCTCCCATCACCGAGTAACACAGGGAGCCGCTCCCATCACCGAGTAACACAGGGAGCTGCTCCCCATCACCGCGTAACACAGGGAGCCTCTCCCATCACCGAGTAACACAGGGAGCTGCTCCCATCACCGAGTAACACAGGGAGCTGCTCCCCATCACCGAGTAACACAGGGAGCTGCTCCCCATCACCGCGTAACACAGGGAGCCTCTCCCCATCACCGAGTAACACAGGGAGCTGCTCCCATCACCGAGTAACACAGGGAGCTGCTCCCCATCACCGAGTAACACAGGGAGCTGCTCCCCATCACGAGAGTAACACAGGGAGCCTCTCCCCATCACCGAGTAACACAGGAGCTGCTCCCATCACCGAGTAACACAGGGAGCTGCTCCCATCACCGAGTAACACAGGGAGCTGCTCCCCATCACCGAGTAACACAGGGAGCTGCTCCCCATCACCGAGTAACACAGGGAGCTGCTCCCATCACCGAGTAACACAGGGAGCCGCTCCCCATCACCGAGTAACACAGGGAGCCTCTCCCCATCACCGAGTAACACAGGGAGCCGCTCCCATCCCGAGTAACACAGGGAGCCGCTCCCATCACCGAGTAACACAGGGAGCCGCTCCCATCACCGAGTAACACAGGGAGCTGCTCCCATCACCGAGTAACACAGGGAGTCTCTCCCCATCCGAGGAACACAGGGAGCCGCTCCCATCACCGAGTAACACAGGGAGCTGCTCCCCATCACGAGTAACACAGGGAGCCGCTCCCATCACCGAGTAACACAGGGAGCCGCTCCCATCACGAGTAACAGGGAGCCTCTCCCCATCACCGAGTAACACAGGGAGCCTCTCCCATCACCGAGTAACACAGGGAGCCGCTCCCATCACCGAGTAACACAGAGAGCTGCTCCCATCACCGAGTAACACAGGGAGCCGCTCCCATCACCGAGTAACACAGGGAGCCGCTCCCATCACCGAGTAACACAGGGAGCTGCTCCCCATCACCGAGTAACACAGGGAGCTGCTCCCCATCACCGAGTAACACAGGGAGCTGCTCCCCATCACCGAGTAACACAGGGAGCCTCTCCCCATCACCGAGTAACACAGGGAGCCGCTCCCATCACCGAGTAACACAGGGAGCTGCTCCCCATCACCGAGTAACACAGGGAGCTGCTCCCCATCACGAGTAACACAGGGAGCTGCTCCCCATCACCGAGTAACACAGGGAGTGCTCCCCATCACCGAGTAACACAGGGAGCTGCTCCCATCACCGAGTAACACAGGGAGCTGCTCCCCATCACCGAGTAACACAGGGAGCTGCTCCCCATCACCGAGTAACACAGGGAGCTGCTCCCCATCACCGGAGTAACACAGGGAGCCGCTCCCATCCCGAGTACACACAGGGAGCCGCTCCCATCACCGAGTAACACAGGGAGCCGCTCCATCACCGAGTAACACAGGGAGCTGCTCCCATCACCGAGTAACACAGGGAGTCTCTCCCCATCACCGAGTAACACAGGGAGCCGCTCCCATCACCGAGTAACACAGGGAGCTGCTCCCCATCACGAGTAACACAGGGAGCCGCTCCCATCACCGAGTAACACAGGGAGCTGCTCCCCATCACCGAGTAACACAGGAGCCGCTCCCCATCACCGAGTAACACAGGGAGCCTCTCCCCATCACCGAGTAACAGAGGGAGCTGCTCCCCATCACCGAGTAACACAGGGAGCCTCTCCCCATCACCGAGTAACACAGGGAGCTGCTCCCCATCACCGAGTAACACAGGGAGCCTCTCCCCATCACCGAGTAACACAGGGAGCTGCTCCCATCACCAAGTAACACAGGGAGCTGCTCCCATCACCGAGTAACACAGGGAGCCGCTCCCATCACCGAGTAACACAGGGAGCTGCTCCCCATCACCGAGTAACACAGGGAGCTGCTCCCATCACCGAGTAACACAGGGAGCCGCTCCCATCACCGAGTAACACAGGGAGCTGCTCCCCATCACCGAGTAACACAGGGAGCTGCTCCCATCACCGAGTAACACAGGGAGCTGCTCCCATCACCGAGTAACACAGGGAGCCGCTCCCCATCACCGAGTAACACAGGGAGCCGCTCCCCATCACCGAGTAACACAGGGAGATGCTCCCATCACCGAGTAACACAGGGAGCTGCTCCCATCACCGAGTAACACAGGGGTAAAGCAGCGGAGGCGCTAATAAAAGAGAAGGGGGGTATATTTGTGTTCTGCAGCCGACTCCGAAAGAAACACAAAACATCGACAGAAATATTTTGGATATACAGTGTGAGCGTTAAAGAGGGGTCCTGGTGGCGCAATCAATGGTCAGAACCATAATAAGGTGGGTAATCGATACCTGAATTTTAAAACCCAAATCCATTCAATATAACATTTCGCGGCCGCCTCAATGGACTGATAGTAAATACAGCGTTACAGTTTCAGTTGAGTGTAGGGGACGGAAGCCAGATTGCAGGGGGTCAAGTAGGGAATTGGAGGACAGGAAGAGGGAGAGGCGGTTGAAGACTAGTTTTTCTAAGAGCTTTGATGTGAAGGGAAGCAGGGATACAGGGCGGTAGTTGGATGGAGAGTTGGGATCGAGGGATGGTTTCTTTAGTAAAGGGGTAACTAGCGCGTGTTTGAAGGCGGATGGAAAGGAGCCAGTGGAGAGAGATACAGTTGTGTTCAAAATGATTCAACCCCCAATGCTGTAAAGGGTTTTAGGGAATTTAGTGACATTTGTAATTGTATTCAGAATGAAATCCTACAAGGACTTTTTAAAGAACCATATGCAACTAAAATGACATCAATTGGTTTTGTAATACAGTAGTAAATGTTTCTTTTGTGAATTCTTCATTGACACAATTATTCAACCCCTTAAAGACTACCACTCTGAAGAACAGAGGTTCATTCAAGTGTTTTCAATCAGGTATTGAAAACACCTGTGGATGTCACGGAGCAGCAATAAAGCATAATAAGCACCAATTAGGCAGCTTTAAAATGACTGTGATACTCAGCTCCTTCTAGACATTTACTGGTGTGGTTACAAACATGGTGAAGTCAAGAGAATGGTCCAGAAAGACAAGAGAAGAGGTGATTACTCTTCACAGGAAGGGCAATGGCTATAAGAAGATTGCAAAGATGTTAAACATACCAAGAGAGACCATAGGAAGCATCATTCGTAAATTCAAGGAAAGGGCACTGTTGAAACGCTACCTGGTCGTGGCAGAAAGAAGATGCTGACTTTGACTGCTGTGCGCTACCTGAAGCGTAGAGTGGAGAAAAGTCCCCGTGTGACTGCTGAGGAACTGAGAAAAGATTTGTCAGATGTGGGTACTGAAGTTTCAGCTCAGACAATACGGCGCACACTGCGTAATGAAGGCCTCCATGCCAGAACTCCCAGGCGCACCCCCTTGCTGTCTCCAAAGAATAAGAAGAGTGGACTGCAGTATGCCAAAAGTCATGTGGACAAACCACAGAAGTTTTGGGATAGTGTTCTGTGGACTGATGAAACAAAATTAGAACTGTTTGGGCCCATGGATCAACACTATGTTTGGAGGAGGAAGAACAAGGCCTATGAAGAAAAGAACACCTTGCCTACTGTGAAGCATGGCGGGGGGTCAATCATGCTTTGGGGCTGTTTTGCTTCTGCAGGTACAGGGAAGCTTCAGCGTGTGCAAGGTACCATGAATTCTCTTCAGTACCAGGAGATATTGGATGACAATGTGATGCAGTCCGTCACAAACCTGAGGCTTGGGAGACGTTGGACCTTTCAACAGGACAATGATCCCAAGCATACCTCCAAGGCCACTAGAGCATGGTTGCAGATTAAAGGCTGGAACATTTTGGAGTGGCCATCGCAGTCACCTGACTTAAATCCGATTGAGAACCTCTGGTGGGACTTAAAGAAAGCCGTTGCAGTGCGCAACCTAAGAATGTGACTGAACTGGAGGCTTTTGCCCATGACGAATGGGCGAAGATACCCGTAGATGGCTGCAAGACACTTGTGTCAAGCTATGCTTCACGTTTAAAAGCTGTTATAACTGTAAAAGGATGTTGTACTAAGTACTAAGATTGAATGTCACTTGGGGGTTGAATAAAACTGATAATGATGTGAGCACAGAAAAGACATTTGTGGTTATTTCATTATAAATGTTATGTTATATTTGTCTGACCTACACGTGCCTCTTTGATTTAATTGTAAGCAAGATGACTGAATGATCAAAATCAATGTCAAACTGGCCAAAACACTCAATTTCAGTGGGGGTTGAATCATTTTGAACACAACTGTATATTTGTTCTTCTGCATCCCATCGTACAGCGCCACAGAACTTGTTAGCGCTTTCTAAAAACTTGTAGCTGTAGTGGGAAACTGTGACGCATACATGCTGTGGGCACAACGGGGGGGGGGTCACCCGAGAGGATGTAGGCAAACAATGCAGACGGGTATCCCGCGCAGAGGCCAGAATGTTTTCCAGGGGTCACCTGAATTGCAGGGGGTCACACGATGGTGTAGGCCGTGGGGGGGGGGGTTTCACCCAGGCCCTGGTTGGAGCACGGAGGCAGGGAGACACACAGGAGATGCTCGTGTGGGGAATATTTGCAGGGATCACCCAGAAAAACGAGGTAGGCTTAGGAGACAGTAATGAGCGTCCACCTGCGAAACCGTGGCGGAGCACAATGACGCGTATGACCTCCCACCTCAAGATGGCGGAAATCTCACGAGAGACTGTGAAATGGCTGCCAAAGCCGCGCAAGCGCAGTGTGAAGGCGTTCCGCTAGCGTGAGGTGAATTCTGACCACCAACGATTTACTATGAAGTAAAAATTGTAAAAAAACAAGTAAGAGTGTAAAATATTGGGAATCCCTCGATGGCCAGAGGAAGAAACGCTCAGGCCGCCGGGAGACAACCAGAGGAAGAAACGCTCAGGCTGCCGGGAGAAAACCAGAGGAAGAAACGCTCAGGCCGCCGGGAGAAACCCAGAGGAAGAAACGCTCAGGCCGCCGGGAGACAACCAGAGGAAGAAACGCTCAGGCCGCCGGGAGAAAACCAGAGGAAGAAACGCTCAGGCTGCCGGGAGACAACCAGAGGAAGAAACGCTCAGGCCGCCGGGAGAAAACCAGAGGAAGAAACGCTCAGGCCGCCGGGAGAAAACCAGAGGCAGAAACGCTCAGGCCGCCGGGAGAAAACCAGAGGAAGAAACGCTCAGGCCGCCGGGAGACAACCAGAGGAAGAAACGCTCAGGCCGCCGGGAGAAAACCAACAGAAGTCAGTAGCAAGCGTGCCTGCTGGCGGGAGAGAGAGCCCACACGGCAGCGACCAGAACTGAAATAAAGACACATTTATTCAAACAGTATAAATGTAATTAAGGATCAAATACATGAAAATACAGCCTGACAACCAGGAGCCGAACGGATAACGACTCCCCTGGAGGTCAGCAGCAAAGAAAAGAGGACTTGGGAGGGGCTTACTGGTCTCTTGTTGTAATGCTAGATTTCTATTGGTTACTCTGTTGCTAGGTAAACTTTCTTTGCTGCTGGAGGTTTAGGAAAGAAAAGAGATGCAGAATATGAAGCCTCCCGCCTTGATATAAAATTAAGATTATTCTGACACCAAGGCTGGAATAATCCACGATTACGCTGGATGATACAAACGACATCCTGAGCAAGTCTCATTATGTCTCTGAGATCTTTATATGAATGAATGTTAATGTAACCGACAATCTTACAGGCAAATTGAGATGTGAACCTTTTGATTTCCGGCAGCATCACGATTACTGTTACCTTTTTCACCCGAGAGGATAAACTGATCAGTTGAACTATACGTACAGCAACTTAGACAATGACTTCTCCTGCATATCGACTGCTTTAGAGCATTTAGTACCGGCTGGGTGGAGTAGAGGTAACATCACTGCTTTGTATGAGAGAGCCTGTGGAGACATGGGTTCGATCCCAGCAAGAGCACCTCTCCAGTAAGTGTCCTTGGGCGAGACACCTAACGGTACAGACTCACCACCCAGGACATACTGACCCCAGAGAAATCTCAATGTATCCTTCCTGGGAAAATCCTTTCACAATTTACATGACGGTATTCAGGTCACACTGGGACCTTCTAAGCTCACCTCAATACACCAAACTATGTGCACAATTAAGGCACTGAAGACCAAGACACATTAATATAGTTGCCTTTCTTCGTGGATTTCTTTGTGTCGCCGCGCGCGGGATTACTGCGTCTTATTATGGTTTATTGAGGAGCATGTTCATTATTATACACGAGTGCATTATTGGTGAAATCCCATATATACATATAACTTCCTTCTAGCCATAAGGGTCTATTTAAAAGTGTAGCAATTCATGGACTGTGCCAATCAAGCGAGATAAAATGATATAACAAGGTATCAGACGGCGTATCAATCCTTCCCTAACTATATACTGGTATAAAAGCCAATTACAGTGGGAACGTGGCACGGCAGCCAGTTTATCATACGCACCAGATTTTCTCTTTTTTCTTTGTATGTATGTCCTATATATGTTTTTTTAAATCACAAATAAAGGTTACATATTAATTATTTCCAAATTGATACAGCCGCTTTGACTCATTAAGTGGGTTACCCCCCTGTCCTTCAATTTGGAAGTAATCAATTCAGCTCACTTTCTCTATATAGGACCCACTTCCTGTGGATCACTATATAATTATTCTACCATTTTTTAGTGGTATTGTATGCACTTTATTCCGCACCTGTATGTAACTAGCACTTTATTCTGCACCTTGTATGTTACTAGCACTTTATTCCGCACCTGTATGTCACTAGCACTTTATTCTGCACCTGTAGGTCACTAGCACTTTATTCCGCACCTGTAGGTCACTAGCACTTTATTCCGCACCTGTAGGTCACTAGCACTTTATTCCGCACCTGTATGTAACTAGCACTTTATTCTGCACCTGTAGGTCACCAGCACTTTATTCCGCACCTGTATGTCACTAGCACTTTATTCCGCACCTGTATGTCACTAGCACTTTATTCCGCACCTGTATGTCACTAGCACTTTATTCTGCACCTGTAGGTCACTAGCACTTTATTCCGCACCTGTATGTAACTAGCACTTTATTCCGCACCTGTATGTAACTAGCACTTTATTCTGCACCTGTATGTAACTACCACTTTATTCCGCACCTGTATGTAACTAGCACTTTATTCTGCACCTGTATGTAACTAGCACTTTATTCCGCACCTGTATGTCACTAGCACTTTATTCCGCACCTGTATGTAACTAGCACTTTATTCCGCACCTGTATGTCACTAGCACTTTATTCTGTCCAACAGTTGCACTATATACATTTTGTGTTGTATTTGTATACTGATGGTGCTTACATATAGGGCTCTATTACATTCTTTGTGCAAACGTTAACGCGAGGGGTAAAACCCTTTGTGCTGAACGTCGTATTACAATGTCCACGGAAAAAATGCGCGTTAACGTTTACCACGGGTGAACCTGTGCGAACGCTGCCCGAGCGTAATGTACTGCGCGGGTCCTATACTTAACATTGTGTGCGCAAATGCGTTTGTGCGCTGGTACGCGGGTGGTATTACAATCTATGCGCAAAATTTAACGCACAGCGTTTGCTCGCATAATTTTAACGTCTGTGAAAAGCTGGACGAATCCAAATACACCAACACGAAAAAAATACGCAGCAACGTATAGTTACACATTCTACACATACCCAAACAATGAAATGGATAAGTTGTGTGGGTTTTTATTATTGCTGCAGCATATATACTCAGATTGACTTTGACAGGCGCAAAAACTTAACGGGAGACGATTGTGGTTCTTAATTCTGATTGGCTGAATCGCATGAAAAAACAGTCCGCACACACGTTTTTGCGCGTCCGTTCTATGTGCGTTATTTTTTTGACGGATGAAAAAATGTGCGAGGATTGTAATAACAGCGTTGTTTTACGAGCGTTAACACGCTTCTGGGTAATAGCGGGCACGCTCCTGGGTGATAGCGGACACGCTCCTGGGTGATAGCGGACACGCTCCTGGGTGATAGCGGGACACGCCCCTGGGTGATAGCGGGACACGCCCCTGGGTGATAGCGGGCACGCTCCTGGGTAATAGCGGGACACGCCCCTGGGTGATAGCGGGCACGCTCCTGGGTAATAGCGGACACGCTCCTGGGTCATAGCGGGCACGCTCCTGGGTCATAGCGGGACACGCCCCTGGGTGATAGCGGGCACGCTCCTGGGTGATAGTGGGAACGCTCCTGGGGAATAGCGGGCACGCTCCTGGGTAATAGCGGGCATGCTCCTGGTGATAGGCTAGGGTCAGACGAACGCATTTTCACGTTGTCTGTGAAAAAGTACGTTCGAACGAATGGACGCATTTTTTCACGGAATACGCGATAGCGGTCATACGATGCGCATTTTTCGTCTGTGATTTTGTACGGATCATCAATAAAACACTTTTTGTGTCTGGACGTTATGTTGGCCGGACATTAGTAGCGTCTGACATCTCCCAATCACGCGCACACGCCGCTAGCGGACGCAGCGCACTCTGTACGTCAGTACTAGTGGTTTTACGTTCGACAAAATGCGTTCATTTTCCACTTGCGTTGCGCAGCCGGACTTTTGTGCGACCGTACTTCGTATATTGGCCGGCATTTGCTGCTACTACGGCCGTGATTAAGTGCGCCTGCACGCGCGTTCGCACTGCGCTCGTCTGACCCTAGCCTTAGCGGGCACGCTCCTGGGTGATAGCGGACACGCTCGTGGGTGATAGCGGACACGCTCGTGGGTGATAGCGGACACGCTCCTGGGTAATAGCGGGCACGCTCCTGGGTAATAGCAGACACGCTCCTGGGCTGTGGTGGGCACGCTCCTGGGCTGTGGTGGGCACGCTCCTGGGTAATAGTGGGCACGCTCCTGGGCTGTGGTGGGCACCCTCCTGGGTAATAATGTGGACACGCTCCTGGATAATAGTGGGCACGCTCCTGGGTAATAGCGGACACGCTCCTGGGTAATAGTGGGCACGCTCCTGGATAATAGTGGGCACGCTCCTGGGTAATAGTGGGCACGCTCCTGGGTAATAGTGGGCACGCTCCTGGGTAATGGTGGGCACGCTCCTGGGTAATAGTGGGCACGCTCCTGGGTAATAGTGGGCACGCTCCTGGCTTTGCTGACGGGCAAACAAACTCATTACAATAAAAGCCGGGCACCTTGTGAAAAGTTTCACTAATTCTACCATAAAAAGTCACTGTGTAACCTGACCTACCCGCTCTGTGCAGCAACGCCGGATACAAAGTAACACCGAGGGAACAGCAGGGGGTGGGGCCATGAATGCAAACACATGTCACCTTGGTAACCGCATGCTCCAAGTGATTAAAGTGACAGCACACCTCCTGAGAGGCCACACTGCCCTGTATCTGCTACTGGGGCATTCAATGTGTGCTTTAAACAGCAGAAATACACAGGTAGCACAGAGCTCCACAGCAATAAAACTCACAGCAATGTGTGGTGTGTATGAGTGTATCACAGAATCCACAGCATTAAAACTCACAGTAATGTGTGGTGTGTATGAGCGTATCACAGAATCCACAGCAATAAAACTCACAGTAATGTGTGGTGTGTATGAGCGTATCACAGAGCTCCACAGCAATAAAACTCACAGCAATGTGTGGTGTGTATGAGCGTATCACAGAATCCACAGCAATAAAACTCACAGTAATGTGTGGTGTGTATGAGTGTATCACAGAATCCACAGCATTAAAACTCACAGTAATGTGTGGTGTGTATGAGCGTATCACAGAATCCACAGCAATAAAACTCACAGTAATGTGTGGTGTGTATGAGCGTATCACAGAGCTCCACAGCAATAAAACTCACAGTAATGTGTTGGTGTGTATGAGCGTATCACAGAGCTCCACAGCAATAAAACTCACAGTAATGTGTGGTGTGTATGAGCGTAATCACAGAGCCCCACAGCAATAAAACTCACAGTAATGTGCGGTGTGTATGAGCGTATCACAGAATCCACAGCAATAAAACTCACAGTAATGTGTGGTGTGTATGAGCGTATCACAGAGCTCCACAGCAATAAAACTCACAGTAATGTGTGGTGTGTATGAGCGTATCACAGAGCCCCACAGCAATAAAACTCACAGTAATGTGCGGTGTGTATGAGCGTATCACAGAATCCACAGCAATAAAACTCACAGTAATGTGTGGTGTATGAGCGTATCACAGAATCCACAGCAATAAAACTCACAGTAATGTGTGTGTGTATGAGCATATCACAGAATCCACAGCAATAAAACTCACAGTAATGTGTGGTGTGTATGAGCGTATCACAGAATCCACAGCAATAAAACTCACAGTAATGTGTGGTGTGTATGAGCGTATCACAGAATCCACAGCAATAAAACTCACAGTAATGTGTATGAGCGTATCACAGAATCCACAGCAATAAAACTCACCTACTCAATTACTGGCAGCATATTGCCATATTCTGGCCAATCACAGCCTATAACAAATCACGCTCACAGATGTAAGTGTCTCGTTGTGGCCGCGTTACGCGGTTGTTGTGGCGCTCATTCATATCTTACAGAGCAGTGATGTCACATTTGGCTGGCTTTGCATGATAGTTTTGGAACCGCTGGCATTCTCTGGTCAGCCAATCGGAGAGGTCACGTAACACATACCATGGATCTGTAGGTGAAAAAGGACATTCAGGACCAGCTTAGCCCTCGGACGCTTCCTGGGCTGCTGCCGTCAGAGAGGAGCACGGAAATGCCACATTCTATTGATGACACCCAAATCTTCTTTTACTCTCCCGATCTCTCTCCCCCTATCAGCGGTCTCCGACTGGATGACTTCCCGTTTCCTAAACCTCATCTTCTCTTAAACTGAATTTCTCATCTTCCCTCCCTCTAAAACCTCCATTTCTCTTCAGCTGAATGGGGCCACCATTACTTCTAGCTCTCAGGCTCGCTGCCTCTGGGTCCTCTTGGACTCTGATCTCTCCTTTACTCCTCACATTCAGTCACTCACTAAATCCTGCTACTTCCACCTAAAAAACATTGCACGCGTCCGTCCCTTTCTAAATCCCGACTGCTAAAATGCTCATTCAAGCTCTTACTATCTCCCGCCTTGATTACTGTAACCTCCTTCTCTCTGTCCTTAACCTCCCTGGCGGTCTGTTATTTTGACATTTTCATGTCAAAAAGCAGTCTTTTTCCCCCCCCCCCCCAGCGGTATCCCGAGTGAGGCTCGGGGTTAAATTCCTATGTTGGAAGCGGTAACCCCGAGCAACAATCGGGATGCCGCTGGATACATTACCTCTCCCTGCGCTCCCTCGATGTCCCCGCAGTCTCCTCCGGCGATCGCGACCTTATACTTCCTGGCTCCCTCCTCGCGAGAAGGAATCCAGGAAGTATGAGGTCGCCATCGCCAGAGGAGACTGTGGGGACATCGAAGGAGCGCAGGTAATGTATGCAGCAGCATCCCGAGTGTGTCTCAGTGTTACCGCTCTCAGCGGTGAAGTTAAACCCCGAGACACACTCGGGAAAACCGTCAGGGGGGTTAAGAGATCCCAGATTCTCCCTCTGCAGTCTGTAATGAACGCCTGTGCCAGACTCATACACCTCACCTCTCACACCTCCTCACCTCCCGCACCTCTCACACCTCACCTCACCTCTCACACCTCACCCCTCTGTCAATCTCTACACTGGCTCCTGTTTCCTTTACAATCCATTTCATTCTATTGGTCACATACAAAGCTCTCCATAACCGCGCCGCTACCTACATCTCCTCCCTTATTAACCGGTACATCCCATCCCAACCACTTCACTCGGCCAATGATCTGATGCTATCAGTTCCTCATACCCAAACCCCCAACTCCTGCCTTCAGGACTTCTCCCGAGCTGCCCCCTTTCTATGGAACTCCCTCCCCCACAACAGCAGACTCTCCCCGTCTCTCCAGTCCTTCAAGAAGTCTCCGAAAACACATTAGAGAAGCCTATCAACTCACTCCGTGATCCCCAATGGTTCATTTCCTGCTACATCTTCCCGCACAGCCCACATGCACCGCGCTACTTCATAATTCTCTATTTACCTTCACCTAGTGTGTCACCCCTCTCCTCTTAGATTGTAAGCTCTGGAGCAGGTCCCCTCTCCTCTTAGATTGTAAGCTCTGGAGCAGGGTCCCCTCTCCTCTTAGATTGTAAGCTCTGGGGCAGGGTCCCCTCTCCTCTTAGATTGTAAGCTCTGGAGCAGGGTCCCCTCTCCTCTTAGATTGTAAGCTCTGGAGCAGGGTCCCCTCTCCTCTTAGATTGTAAGCTCTAGAACTGGGTCTCCTCTCCTCTTAGATTGTAAACTTTGGGGCAGGGTCCCCTCTTAGATTGTAAGCTCTGGAGCAGGTCCCCTCTCCTCTTAAAGATTGTAAGCTCTGGGGCAGGGTCCCCTCTCCTCTTAGATTGTAAGCTCTGGGGCAGGGTCCCCTCTCCTATTCTGTGCGTTTAACAAGTGTGTATATTTGTTATTTTGTGTCACCCATTGTACAGCGCTACGGAACTTGTTAGCGTTTATAAATTTGTGTAACTGTATTATTTCTTGTATATTTAATAGAAAACACATATTTTAGCACCAATAGAAAAAAAAAACAGAGCCACCACACATCCCATCATTCTGAAGAGATCTCCGTTGTCACCACACGTCCCATCATTCTGAAGAGATCTCCGGTGTCACCACGCACCCCATCATTCTGAAGAGATCTCCGGTGTCACCACGCACCCCATCATTCTGAAGAGATCTCCGGTGTCACCACACGTCCCATCATTCTGAAGAGATCTCCGGTGTTACCACGCATCCCAAAGATCGGCAGCTTTTACTTCCGGGAGAGGAGAACAATAAAATGGTATTTTTATTCATGTTGGGGGAGGGGAGGCGGTAATTTATAATGAAAGATTAATTTCTTCCAACTAAGAATACGGCCGTCACTGCTGAGCTGGCTTTGCGGGACGGATTGGTCACCTAAAATCCCCCTTCTCTATCGCTTTGCTCCTCCTCATTGTCGGACGAGCAGATCAGCGTTGGAAGAGAGTAGTGTGGGAAGTTTTCCAGGTTAGTTTTGAGAAAAGCTAAATGTTCCATCCCTTCCACTATGTCTAAGGAACGCTGAGCATCTGCAGAGGAGTGGAAAGACGTAAAGACATGTTCTGCAAGGTACTAGAAGGGGGGCAGGTCAGGTACATTACAGCCAGCTTGGTGAGCGGCGGCCACAACAACCGTCTCTTCTCCCAGTAGCCCAACGGGTCCTCCTTGGCGCCAATCGTCTTGTTATCTTGGAGATACTTTTCGACCATGACGCTGGCCGAATGGCTTTCGGTAGACAGAGAGGCCCCAGTGGTCTTGGATGCCATAAGTCCAACGCTCTCCAAATGCTCGATCAGTGACTTGTTTTTCTGGATGAGCGGAGGAGCTGCAATGTCTCTCCACACTGGCTCTTCCCGGCTGTAATGCTTCTCATGAAGCAGCTCAGAGTCACAGTTGGGCTCCGGTTTATACAGCCTTTTGGCCGGGTACAGTGGCCCATCAGATGATAGGACTTCCTTTACTTTCTTCACAAGGATCTGCTTCCAGTGGTTGATGTCGAACCCTGTTGGAAGTATCGCCTCTATCCTCCCTTTAAAGCGGGGGTCCAGCAGGGTGGATAAAACATACTCTTCCTTTTGGAACATTTCATTCAACCCGAAATCCGAAGAGAACTTAAACGTGAAACCATCAGCCAGAACCACCCGGCAGAGTCCCCTTTGCCCTCAAAATGTCCTCTGATCTGCCGGAGGAATATGTGAAGATAACGAATCCCTGGGAGAACCTGACTAAGAGAACAATCCTTAGCGTTGGCTTCACGTGTGGCCATTTCAAACGGCTGCAGAAGGTACACCAAGGTGATCATGAGCTTCCAGTGACTGGGAGTGAGGAGGTCGTCAGCCACCTCCAGCGTATGTTTCGCCAGGTACTCCTGTACCGCTCTCTGCTGCTCCAGAAGTCTCTGCAGCATGTAGAATGTGGAGGTCCAGTGTTGGACCGTCTCCTGCTTTAATGAGTGTTTGGGCAAGTTATATTGATGCTGAAGCTCACGCAATCTCTTCCCGGCCCAAGCGGAGTGAGCAAAATGACTGCACACCTTCCTGGCCACGGCTAGCATGCCAGTTATAAAGCGGTTGCTCTGAAAAAAGTCTAGAATCAGCAGGTTGAGGGAATGAGGGAAGCTGGATACATAGCTGAAGTTAGCACCTTTAATGGCGTGGATGAGACTGAAGTCCCCGCTGGAGATGAAGAAACCAGGGCACAGGGTGTTTGGAGAAAGCCAAAGGTTAACCTGACGCACAAGCTCTTGCTGGATGTTGCTTTCATTGAACTCTTTAGGAAAGCTCTTCACGCAGAGGACGGCGTGCTTTCGGGAGATGGACGGCTGATCGCCAGAATCGAACACAGCCCAGTGAGCAGAAAGAGCCAGGAAGTTCATAGGAAGATCCATACTCCACACGTGGGCAGCTACGTGGACATGCGGACATTCGGACCTCTTCAGTTCCCCAGCCACTTGCTTACACACAGCGTCGAACATCTGCGGAATCGCTTTACCCGAGAAAAACGACTTTGGAGGCAAGGAGTAGAGCGGGTCGGCTCTTTGCATAAACATCTGGAAGGCTCTGGAGTTGATGAAGGAATATGGTAGAGCCAAGCCACACACTAGCTCCGCGATATTCTGGTTCCATGCCTGGGCTTTCTGGTGACTTGGGGTATATTTTCCATTGCGAGTCAAGTCATTATGGTTGAACACCATGTGTGGATCTTCTGAAGACAACAGTTTCTCACTTTTCCCAATTACTACTCTAGGATCATATTCCAAGGGTCCGGCTGGAGGCTCAGGGGCCAAATTAGCAGAGGACTCAGAATATTCACTGCAATCTGCCAAGCTTTGCAGACCAGAGGGCGTCTGCTGCTGTTGGGCATATAACTCTATTGGTTCATCTGGTTCTTCCTCCTCATCCTCCACCTCTATTATGCCAAAGATTTTAGGTTTGTCCGACTTCACCTTTCCCCACTCCAAAGGGTGCTTCACCTCAAGGTGCCGTATCAGTGCTGATGTTCCAAGATTGCTGCCTCGTGTTCCTCGGCTGACACTCAAGTGGCACAGAGTACAGATCGCCCGGCATGTATTTTCGTGGTCGATGTAAAAGAACTGCCAGACAGCAGATGTAGATCTACGTTTCTTGGTCTCAGGAGGTGCTAGTGGGAGGTCGCGGTTACAGAAGAAAGCAGTTGCACTTGACGTTGCATGGGCCATACCGATGGACAGCTTAGCACCAGAATCAATCGGCAAGCCCCGATATCGATTCATTTTCTTAAGGTCCTCTCGCGTAAGCACCTTCAACCCTTTCATCTCAATCTCCTCATCTAGCTCTACCTGGGCTCCCTGCCCCTGGACTTTATCAACGTCTTCTCCGTCGTCACTAGAGTCAATGATCTCATAAGTCTCTGAAGATCCCATTGCGCCATATTTAGAAGCTTCTTTAAAGTGGTACTCCATGATCGGATCATTGAACGACCTTTCATTAGGCTCCTTCTCCTCAAAGGTCTCCTCATCCTCTTCATCTCTTCTCTGAAGTCTCATTGACTCTCGCTGTGCCCATTCCATGGGGTGTTTGCTCTCCAAATGGCGCTTGAGAGCAGTTGTCCCAAAATTTCCCCCTAATTTTCCTCGGCTGACACTAATCCTACAAATACTGCACACAGCGCGGCACACATTATTGGCGTCACGATAAAAGAACTGCCAGACCTCAGACTTCGCTTTTCTCTTTCGAATCGGTCGAACCGCGAACTGACCAGGAGGGGCTGCTGACGACCTCGGAAGATCATCCACCAAGTCACCTTTCCCACCATCTGAAGCATTCCCCTTTCCCTTCTGACACATGAGGAGGACTCTCATGTCGACTCCAGGAGATTTTCTGATCTGAGGAAAAGGGCAGGGCTCGCTCTTTTCAAACTCCTCGTCTTCCTCATCGCTGGATTCCAGTTTCATCTCGATTTGAGGGACAGACTCGCTTGATTCTATCGGGGTTTCTGCTGGGATTAGATCCCGCTCTGTCGGTCCGGTACCCTGCCTTGGAAAAGCCAGGTGTAGTGTAGACTTGCAAGCCATGGGGTGGTCTTCTCCTTCATGGGGCATCGTAGCGAACCTTTAACAGTATTGATCCAGTCTCTTCCTCAACGTTTACTGAAAGCCCGTCTCAGAGAGCGACATTACGGTTTGCCTTCAGGCTCGAGGCTATCCAGCGACTTAATACCACATTCCTCTTGAGGGGGGGGGGTTTGGCTGGGGGAGCCATTCCATGAGCACCAATACTACCAATTCATGGGCTGGTGTTAAAAAAAGTCATTAATGTATCTGCTAAAAGCCCGAGCCAGGGGGTGGATCACGCTTCAAGTCGTGGAGATCTGAAACCAGAATAAAACAGAAATTAGCGTAATGTGCATAAAATGTTAAAATATGCAGGTACAGACAGAATCTGCCGTAACAAGATACAGTGTCCTGTGTAAACAGGAAGGTATGCACGGGGGATGGGGTGGTCACGAAACACGTCACTGAGTGGGGAATTATTTTCAGATTTAGCCTAAAATTGCTGAAAAGAGAAACAATCACAGACTCCACGGATTAAACATAAACTGCAATTCTCCACCTAAATCCTCTAACGTCCTCCAATCAAAGACAGGTCTGAGGGGGTTAATCTGCGCAGACGCCCAAACATGCCTTCCAGAAATTCTATTTTTGCCTAATGCCACCAGAAGGGGAGCACAGGAAGGAGCTGCCCTGTAACATGCAGCGGGCGAACACAGGAAGGAGCTGCCCTGTGACATGCAGAGGGGGAGCACAGGAAGGAGCTGCTCTGTGACATGCAAAGGGGAAGCAAAGGAAGGAGCTGCCCTGTGACACGCAGAGGGAGAGCACAGGAAGGAGCTGCCCTGTAACATGCAGAGGGGGAACGCAGGAAGGAGCTGCCCTGTAACATGCAGAGGGGAAGCGCAGGAAGGAGCTGCCCTGTAACACGCAGAGGGGAGCGCAGGAAGGAGCTGACCTGTAACAGGCAGAGGGGGAGCACAGGAAGGAGCTGCCCTGTAACACGCAGAGGGGAACACAGGAAGGAGATGCCCAGTAACAGGCAAGGGGGAGCGCAGGAAGGAGCTGCCCTGTAACACCCAGACGGGGAGCACAGGAAGGAGCTGCCCTGTAACACGCAGAGGGGGAGCACAGGAAGGAGCTACCCAATAACAGGCAGGGGGAGCGCAGGAAGGAGCTGCCCTGCAACATGCAGAGGGGAAGCACAGGAAGGAGCTGCCCTGTAACACACAGAGGGGGAGCACATGAAGGAGCTGCCCAGTAACAGGCAGAGGGGGAGCACAGGAAGGAGCTGTCCGGTAACATGCAAAGGGGGAGCGCAGGAAGGAGCCGCCCTGTGACATGCAGAGGGCGAGCGCAGCAAGGAACTGCCCTGTAACACGCAGAGAGGGAGCGCAGGAAAAGCTTCCCTGTGACATTCAGAGGGGGGAGCGCAGGAAGAAGAGCAATGTCCATTTTCAAGTTGAAATGGTGATAATCTGTGCCACTGGCGCCACCCGGTGGTGATGGCAAATAAACAACCTCAATACAATCAAATAAAATACAATGCAAGTAAAATGGTGCAAATAGGATGAAACAAAGTAATGTGACATTTACAGTCTTATCCTGTGAACTCCAGGTTGTGAAAGTCTTAATGATCAGTGCAGGGAAGAATAAAAAAGTCATACAGTATCTGGTAAGTGTGGAGTCAGCTGCCTCTCCAGACCACTTGTAAGTCAGTACGAATATAAGCGTCCAGGACCCAGGATAGGCGTAAAATAAGGCAAGTTTTATTACTAATAAAATATACAGTATACCAACTGATGAAGCTTTTTATGAGAAATGCATTTTGGTATACTGTATATTTTATTAGTAATAAAACTTGCCTTATTTTACGCCTATCCTGGGTCCTGGACGCTTATATTCGCCGAGGAGGTGGCTGAGGCTGATAGGTGATCCGGTGCACCTTCTGAAGTCACCGGCTGCCTACAAATCTGGTGTCTGATCGATAAGACACCAGCAAATGTGAGTACGACATTCTTCTCCTTTGTTTTCACTCCATTTCATACAATATTGCTCTATATGAGTCAATTTATATTTTGAGGGACACGGAGGATGGTAACCCTGTAAGGAAACCACACTTCTGAGCCACGGGGTACAGCAGAAGGAACCACTAACAGGACAAGAAGCGCCAGCTCCAGCACATCTTTCTTTTATACGTTGAATTCTTCATACTGCTGGGGAGCATTATCATTCAGTGTCCATAAGCACGAGTAGATCATGTGTCTGCAGGACAAGATGGAGGACTTGGCGGCCCTGACTGCAACCAGGCAGGAATAAGGAGAAGGATTATAGAAAAGGGCCACATGGTGCCGCTCACAGCATTACAAAATAATCACAGGGGACCCCCGCGTCGAATGGAACGACCCGGCATTTATTTAACATCTCGAACGATCGGCATCATCAGATCAATAAAACGTCTTTCAAACAAGCGCAACTTCCAACAACATTAACATAGCTTACAGACCCATTACTGTGCAGCTCTGTTATACACCCACACTCCCGGAATATATGGAGGAGCCCCTAAAAACACACCCGCACACCCTGAATATAAGGAGGAGCCCCTAAAACACACCCGCACACCCTGAATATATGGAGGAACCCCTAAAAACACACCCGCACACCCTGAATATATGGAGGAGCCCCTAAAAAGACACCCACACACCCTGAATATATGGAGAAGCCCCTAAAAAGACACCCACACACCCTGAATATATGGAGGAGCCCCTAAAAAGACACCCACACACCCTGAATATATGGAGGAGCCCCTAAAAAGACACCCACACACCCTGAATATATGGAGGAGCCCCTAAAAAGACACCCACACACCCTGAATATATGGAGGAGCCCCTAAAAAGACACCCGCACACCCTGAATATATGGAGGACCCCTAAAAAGACACCCACACACCCTGAATATATGGAGGAGCCCTAAAAAGACACCCACACACCCTGAATATATGGAGGAGCCCCTAAAAAGACACCCACACACCTGAATATATGGAGGACCCCTAAAAACACACCCGCACACCCTGAATATATGGAGGAGCCCCTAAAAACACACCCGCACACCCTGAATATATGGAGGAACCCCTAAAAACACACCCGCACACCCTGAATATATGGAGGAGCCCTTAAAAACACACCCACACACCTGAATATATGGAGGAACCCCTAAAAACACACCCGCACACCCTGAATATATGGAGGAACCCCTAAAAACACACCCGCACACCCTGAATATATGGAGGAGCCCCTAAAAACACACCACACACCCTGAATATATGGAGGAACCCCTAAAAAGACACCGCACACCCTGAATATATGGAGGAGCCCCTAAAAACACACCCGCACACCCTGAATATATGGAGGAACCCCTAAAACAACACCCGCACACCCTGAATATATGGAGGAACCCCTAAAAAGACACCCGCACACCCTGAATATATGGAGGAGCCCTAAAAAGAAACACCCGCACACCCTGAATATAAGGAGGAGCCCCTAAAAAGACACCCACTCACCCTGAATATATGGAGGAGCCCCTAAAAAGACACCCGCACACCCTGAATACATGGAGGAGCCCCTAAAAAGACACCCGCACACCTGAATACATGGAGGAGCCCCTAAAAAGACACCCACTCACCCTGAATATATGGAGGAACCCCTAAAAAGACACCGCACACCCTGAATATATGGAGGAACCCCTAAAAAGACACCCACTCACCCTGAATATATGGAGGAGCCCCTAAAAAGACACCCGCACACCCTGAATATATGGAGGAGCCCCTAAAAAGACACCCACTAACCCTGAATATATGGAGGAACCCCTAAAAACACACCCGCACACCCTGAATATATGGAGGAGTCCCTTAAAAACACAACCCGCACACCCTGAATATATGGAGGAACCCCTAAAAACACACCCGCACACCCTGAATATGGAGGAGTCCCTAAAAACACACCCGCACACCCTGAATATATGGAGGAGCCCCTAAAAACACACCCGCACACCCTGAATATATGGAGGAGTCCCTAAAAACACACCCGCACACCCTGAATATATGGAGGAACCCCTAAAAAGACACCCGCACACCCTGAATATATGGAGGAGCCCCTAAAAAGACACCCGCACACCCTGAATATATGGAGGAGTCCCTAAAAACACACCCGCACACCCTGAATATATGGAGGAGCCCCTAAAAACACACCCGCACACCCTGAATATATGGAGAACCCCTAAAAAGACAGCCGCACACCCCGAATATATGGAGGAACCCCTAAAAAGACACCCGCACACCCTGAATATATAGAGGAACCCCTAAAGACACCCACACACCCTGAATATATAGAGGAGCCCCTAAAACAACACATGCACACCCTGAATAAATGGAGGAACCCCTAAAACAACACACGCACACCCTGAACATATGGAGGAGCAATACCCCAGCTCACATGGAAATATATTGACCCAGCTCACATGGATATATATGGCCCCCAGCTCACATGGATATATTTACCCCAGCTCACATGGATATATATTGCCCCCAGCTCACATGGATATATATTGACCCAGCTCACATGGATATATATTGCCCCCAGCTCACATGGATATATTTACCACCCAGCTCACATGGATATATTTACCCACAGCTCACATGGATATATATTAACCCAGCTCACATGGATATATATTAACCCAGCTCACATGGATATATATTGACCCCAGCTAACATGGATATATATTGCCCCAGCTCACATGGATATATATATACCCCAGCTCACATGGATATATATATACCCCAGCTCACATGGATATATATTGACCGAGCTCACATGGATATATATTGCCCCCAGCTCACATGGATATATATTGCCCCCAGCTCACATGGATATATTTACCACCCAGCTCACATGGATATATATTGCCCCAGCTCACACGGATATATATTGCCCCAGCTCACATGGATATATTGCCCCCTGCTCACATGGATATATTTACCCCAGCTCACCTGGATATATATTACCCCCAGCTCACATGGATATATATTGCCCCCAGCTCACATGGATATATTGCCCCCTTTTCACATGGATATATATTGCCACCAGCTCACATTGATATATATTAGCACAGCTCACATGGATATATATTGCCCCAGCTCACATGGAAATGTATTGCCCCATCTCACATGGATATATATTGCCCCCAGCTCACATGGATATATTTACCCCCAGCTCACATGGATATATATTGCCCCCAGCTCACATGGATATATTTACCCCAGCTCACATGGATATATTTACCCCAGCTCACATGGATATATATATATTGTCCCCAGCTCACATGAGTATATTGCCCCCAGCTCACATGGACATATTTACCTCCAGCTCACATGGATATATTGCCCCAGCTCACATGGATATATATTGCCCCCAGTTCACATGGATATATTTACCCCCAGCTCACATGGATATATTTACCACCCAGCTCACATGGATATATATTGCCCCAGCTCACATGGATATATATTGCCCCAGCTCACATGGATATATAATGCCCCCAGCTCACATGGATATATTGCCCCCTGCTCACATGGATATATTTACCCCAGCTCACATGGATATATATTGCCCCCCCAGCTCACATGGATATATTGCCCCCTGTTCACATGGATATATATTGCCCCCAGCTCACATTGATATATATTAGCCCAGCTCACATGGATATATATTGCTCCCAGCTCACATGGATATATATTGCTCCCAGCTCACATGGATATGTATTGCCCCATCTCACATGGATATATATTGCCCCCAGCTCACATGGATATATTTACCCCAGCTCACATGGATATATATTGCCCCCAGCTCACATGGATATATATTGCCCCAGCTCACATGGATATATTGCCCCCAGCTCACATGGATATATATTACCCCCAGCTCACATGGATATATATTGCCCCAGGTCACATGGATATATTTACCCCCAGCTCACATGGATATATATTACCCCAGCTCACATGGATATATATTGCCCCCAGCTCACATGGATATATTGCCCCCAGCTCACATGGATATATATTGCCCCAGCTCACATGGATATATTTACCCCCAGCTCACATGGATATATATTGCCCCCAGCTTCATGGATATATTTACCCCAGCTCCATGGATATATATATATTGTCCCCAGGTCACATGGGTATATTGTCCCCAGGTCACATGGGTATATTGCCCCCAGCTCACATGGACATATTTACCCCCAGCTCACATGGATATATTGCCCCCAGCTCACATGGATATATTTACCCCCAGCTCACATGTATGTATTTACCACCCAGCTCACATGGATATATATTGCCCCAGCTCACATGGATATAGTGCCCCCTGCTCACATGGATATATATTGCCCCCAGCTCACATGGATATTTTTCCCCTGCTCACATGGATATATTTACCACCCAGCTCACATGGATATGTATTGACCCCAGCTCACATGTATATGTATTGCCCCCAGCTCACACGGATATATATTGCCCCCAGCTCACATGGATATATTTACCCCCAGCTCACATGGATATATATTGCCCCCAGCTCACATGGATATATATTGCCCCCAGCTCACATGGATATATTGCCCCAGCTCACATGGATACATTTACCCCCAGCTCACATGGATATATATTACCCCCAGCTCACATGGATATATATTGCCCCCAGCTCACATGGATATATATTGCCCCAGCTCACATGGATATATATTGCCCCAGCTCACATGGATATATTGCCCCTGCTCACATGGATATATATTGCCCCAGCTCACATGGATATTTTTCCCCCTGCTCACATGGATATATTTACACCCAGCTCACATGGTATATATTGCCCCAGCTCACATGGATATATATTCCCCCAGCTCACATGGATATATATTGCCCCAGCTCACATGGATATATTCCCCCTGCTCACTATGGATATTTACCCCAGCTCACATGATATATATTACCCCCAGCTCACATAGATATATATTGCCCCCAGCTCACATGGATATATTGCCCCCAGCTCACATGGATATATTGCCCCCTGTTCACATGGATATATATTGCCCCAGCTCACATGGATATATTTACCCCCAGCTCACATGGATATATATTGCCCCCAGCTCACATGGATATATTTACCCCAGCTCACATGGATATATATATATTGTCCCCAGGTCACATGGGTATATTGTCCCCAGGTCACATGGGTATATTGCCCCCAGCTCACATGGACATATTTACCCCCAGCTCACATGGATATATTGCCCCCAGCTCACATGGATATATTTACCCCCAGCTCACATGTATGTATTTACCACCCAGCTCACATGGATATATATTGCCCCAGCTCACATGGATAAGTGCCCCCTGCTCACATGGATATATATTGCCCCCAGCTCACATGGATATTTTTCCCCTGCTCACATGGATATATTTACCACCAGCTCACATGGATATGTATTGACCCCAGCTCACATGTATATGTATTGCCCCCAGCTCACACGGATATATATTGCCCCCAGCTCACATGGATATATTTACCCCCAGCTCACATGGATATATATTGCCCCCAGCTCACATGATGGATATATATTGCCCCCAGCTCACATGGATATATTGCCCCAGCTCACATGGATACATTTACCCCCAGCTCACATGGATATATATTACCCCCAGCTCACATGGATATATATGTGCCCCACCAGCTCACATGGATATATATTGCCCCAGCTCCACATGGATATATATTGCCCCCAGCTCACATGGATATATATTGCCCCAGCTCACATGGATATATTTACCCCCAGCTCACATGGATATATCTGCCCCCAGCTCACATGGATATATTGCCCCAGCTCACATGGATATATATTGCCCCAGCTCACATGGATATATTGCCCCTGCTCACATGGATATATATTGCCCCCAGCTCACATGGATATTTTTCCCCCTGCTCACATGGATATATTTACCACCCAGCTCACATGGATATATATTGCCCCAGCTCACATGGATATATATTGCCCCAGCTCACATGGATATATATTGCCCCCAGCTCACATGGATATATTTCCCCCTGCTCACATGGATATTTACCCCAGCTCACATGATATATATTACCCCCAGCTCACATAGATATATATTGCCCCCAGCTCACATGGATATATTGCCCCCAGCTCACATGGATATATTGCCCCCTGTTCACATGGATATATATTGCCCCCAGCTCACATTGATATATATTAGCCCAGCTCACATGGATATGTATTGCCCCCAGCTCACATGGATATGTATTGCCCCCAGCTCACACGGATATATATTGCCCCAGCTCACATGGATATATATTGCCCCCAGCTCACATGGATATATTGCCCCAGCTCACATGGATACATTTACCCCCAGCTCACATGGATATATATTGCCCCAGCTCACATGGATATATTTACCCCCAGCTCACATGGATATATATTGCCCCAGCTCACATGGATATATATTGCCCCAGCTCACATGGATATATTTACCCCAGCTCACATGGATATATATTGCCCCCAGCTCACATGGATATATTTACCCCAGCTCACATGGATATATATATATATTGTCCCCAGCTCACATGGGTATATTGCCCCCAGCTCACATGGACATATTTACCCCCTGCTCACATGGATGTATTTGCCCCCAGCTCACATGGATGTATTTGCCCCCAGCTCTCACCTCTGCGCCGCCAGCAAGCAGCTTGGCCGCTCGTCGGGAACCACCTGACCAGCGCAGCCGCGTTCTCGTGCTGGTCAGGTGGTTCCGGCCAAGCTGCATGCCGGGTGTTGTGTCGGATCTCGTTCCTCGTCGAGAGCTGTTCCAAGCAGCCTTCAGCAAAAATCGGAACTCCACCTACCCAGGCTCCTGCACATCTGTCGCTGTACAGGGGCGTGAGTTCGCTCACGCCCCTGCATAGCCTTCTGCGCAGTGATCGAAGTGCAAGAGCCTGGGTAGGTGGAGTTCTGATTTTTGCTGAAGGCTGCTTGGAATGGGGAGGAGCAGCGAGATCCGACACAACACCACGGCGGCGCTGCTCCCAGATTCCTGCGCTGATTGCCAAAATCTGCAGGCTGCCTGGGCCCCCCTCTAGTGGTGGAATGCCAGGGCCCGGTGCCGCTGCGACCCTGGTTCTTCTGCCACTGCTCACAGTAATATGTGGTGTGTATGAGCGTACAGTTGTGTTCAAAATTATTCAACCCCCAATGCTGTAAAGGGTTTTAGGGAATTTAGTGACATTTGTAATTGTATTCAGAATGAAATCCTACAAGGACTTTTTAAAGAACCATATGCAACTAAAATGACATCAATTGGTTTTGTAATACAGTAGTAAATGTTTCTTTTGTGAATTCTTCATTGACACAATTATTCAACCCCTTAAAGACTACCACTCTGAAGAACAGAGGTTCATTCAAGTGTTTTCAATCAGGTATTGAAAACACCTGTGGATGTCACGGAGCAGCAATAAAGCATAATAAGCACCAATTAGGCAGCTTTAAAATGACTGTGATACTCAGCTCCTTCTAGACATTTACTGGTGTGGTTACAAACATGGTGAAGACAAGAGAATGGTCCAGGAAGACAAGAGAGAGGTGATTACTCTTCACAGGAAGGGCAATGGCTATAAGAAGATTGCAAAGATGTTAAACATACCAAGAGAGACCATAGGAAGCATCATTCGCAAATTCAAGGCAAAGGGCACTGTTGAAACGCTACCTGGTCGTGGCAGAAAGAAGATGCTGACTTCGACTGCTGTGCGCTACCTGAAGCGTAGAGTGGAGAAAAGTCCCCGTGTGACTGCTGAGGAACTGAGAAAAGATTTGTCAGATGTGGGTACTGAAGTTTCAGCTCAGACAATACGGCGCACACTGCGTAATGAAGGTCTCCATGCCAGAACTCCCAGGCGCACCCCCTTGCTGTCTCCAAAGAATAAGAAGAGTCGACTGCAGTATGCCAAAAGTCATGTGGACAAACCACAGAGGTTTTGGGATAGTGTTCTGTGGACTGATGAAACAAAATTAGAATGTTTGGGCCCATGGATCAACGCTATGTTTGGAGGAGGAAGAACAAGCCTATGAAGAAAAGAACACCTTGCCTACTGTGAAGCATGGCGGGGGGGTCAATCATGCTTTGGGGCTGTTTTGCTTCTGCAGGTACAGGGAAGCTTCAGCGTGTGCAAGGTACCAGGAATCTCTTCAGTACCAGGAGATATTGGATGACAATGTGATGCAGTCCGTCACAAACCTGAAGCTTGGGAGACGTTGGACCTTTCAACAGGACAATGATCCCAAGCATACCTCCAAGTCCACTAGAGCATGGTTGCAGATTAAAGGCTGGAACATTTTGGAGTGGCCATCGAGTCACCTGACTTAAATCCATTGAGAACCTCTGGTGGGACTTAAAGAAAGCAGTTGCAGTGCGCAAGCCTAAGAATGTGACTGAACTGGAGGCTTTTGCCCATGACGAATGGCGAAGATACCCGTAGATGGCTGCAAGACACTTGTGTCAAGCTATGCTTCACGTTTAAAAGCTGTTATAACTGTAAAAGGATGTTGTACTAAGTACTAAGATTGAATGTCACTTGGGGGTTGAATAAAACTGATAATGATGTGAGCACAGAAAAGACATTTGTGGTTATTTCATTATAAATGTTATGTTATATTTGTCTGACCTACACGTGCCTCTTTGATTTAATTGTAAGCAAGATGACTGAATGATCAAAATCAATGTCAAACTGGCCAAAACACTCAATTTCAGTGGGGGTTGAATCATTTTGAACACAACTGTATCACAGTGCTCCAAAGTATAACTCACAAATAAGTATAAAATAAATTAAAATAAGAATTATATATGAGCAAGCCCCCCGGCAGGCGAGTGTGGGCCCCCCGGACTCAAGGGCCGGGTGCGGTCGCACCCTCTGCACCCCTGGTAGTTACGCCCCTGCCTCACACCCTGAATATATGGAGGAGCTCCTAAAATCACCTGCACACCCTGAATATATAGAAGAGCCCCTAAAAAGACACCTGCACACTCTGAATATATGGAGGAACCCTGAAAGACACCGCACACCCTGAATATATGGAGGAGCCCCTAAAAACACACCCGCACACCCTGAATATATGGAGGAGCCCCTAAAAACACACCCGCACACCCTGAATATATGGAGGAACCCCTAAAAACACACCCACACACCCTGAATATATGGAGGAACCCCTAAAAAGACACCCACACACCCTGAATATATGGAGAACCCCTAAAAAGACACCCGCACACCCTGAATATATGGAGGAACCCCTAAAAACACACCCACCACACCTGAATATATGGAGGGCCCCTAAAAACAACCCCACACACCCTGAATATATGGAGGAACCCTAAAAATACACCCGCACACCCTGAAATATGGAGGAACCCCTAAAAACACACCCTCACACCTAAAACACACCCTGAATATATGGAGGAGCCCCTAAAAAGACACCCACACACCATGAATATATGGAGGAACCCTAAAAAGACACCACACACACCCTGAATATGGAGGAGCCCCTAAAAAGACACACACACCACCCTGAATATATGGAGGACCCCTAAAAAGACACCCACACACCCTGAATATATGGAGGAGCCCCTAAAAAGACACCCACACACCCTGAATATATGGAGGAACCCTAAAAAGACACCCGCACACCCTGAATATATGGAGGAACCCCTAAAAACACACCCACACACCTGAATATATGGAGGAGCCCCTAAAAACACACAACACCCTGAATATATAGAGGAGCCCCATAAAAGATACCCGCACACCCTGAATATATAGAGGAACCCCTAAAAAGACACCCGCACTCCCTGAATATATGGAGGATCCCCTAAAACACACCCACACACGCTGAATATATGGAGGAAACCCTAAATACACACCCGCACACCCTGAATATATGGAGGAGCCCCTAAAAAGACACCCGCACACACTGAATATATGGAGGAGCCCCTAAAAAGACACCCGCACACCTGAATATATGGAGGAACCCCTAAAAACACACCCACACACCCTGAATATATGGAGGAACCCCTAAAAACACACCCGCACACCCTGAATATATGGAGGAGCCCCTAAAAAGACACCCACACACACTGAATATATGGCGGAACCCCTAAAAAGACACCCGCACTCCCTGAATATATGGAGGATCCCCTAAAACACACCCACACACCCTGAATATATGGAGGAAACCCTAAATACACCACCCGCACACCTGAAATATGGAGGAGCCCTAAAAAGACACCCGCACACACTGAATATATGGAGGAGCCCCTAAAAAGACACCCGCACACCTGAATATATGGAGGAACCCCTAAAAACACACCCACACACCCTGAATATATGGAGGACCCCTAAAAACACACCCGCACACCCTGAATATATGGAGGAGCCCTAAAAAACACACCCGCACACCCTGAATATATGGAGGAGCCCCTAAAAAGACACCCGCACACCCTGAATATATGGAGAAGTCCCTAAAAAGACACCACACACACTGAATATATGGAGGAGCCCCTAAAAAGACACCCGCACACCCTGAATATATGGAGGAACCCCTAAATACACACCCACACACACTGAATATATGGAGGAACCCCTAAAAACACACCCGCACACCCTGAATATATGGAGGAACCCCTAAATACACACCCACACACACTGAATATATGGAGGAGCAGGGGTTAATCAATTAAAACGGAGTATTACCTGCCATTTATTAACTACCGACATCCCACAGTAAACTTTCAGCATTGTGTCTCCTTCACAGGAGCCATTTTATTGGAGACAGCAACATAGAAAAGTAATGACTTCCTTGTGTTCCAGTTACGTGGTTGAGGTGAGGACAGTGTCTCTGGTGTTTAGATCTCTTTAGCCGTCGACCACAAAAGCGAATCGGAAGAGGGGGGGGGGGCTTCATTATTTTAAGGGACGGTCTATATTTTGCCCGAAAATCTCTCTTTCCCTCTTCTGTCCACTATTATCTCTTAATTAGGGCCTCCTCCATATATTCAGGGTGTGTGGGTGTGTTTTTAGGGGTTCCTCCATATATTCAGGGTGTGTGGTGTGTTTTTAGGGATTCCTCCATATATTCAGGGTGTGTGTGTGTTTTTAGGGGTTCCTCCATATATTCAGGGTGTGTGGGTGTGTTTTTAGGGGTTCCTCCATATATTCAGGGGGTGTGCGGGTGTTTTTAGGGGTTCCTCCATATATTCAGGGTGTGTGGTGTGTTTTTAGGGGCTCCTCCATATATTCAGGGTGTGTGGTGTGTTTTTAGGGGCTCCTCCATATATTCAGGGTGTGTGGGTGTCTTTTTAGGGGTTCCTCCATATATTCAGGGTGTGGGGGTGTCTTTTTAGGGGTTCCTCCATATATTCAGGGTGTGGGGGTGTCTTTTTGGGGCTCCTCCATATATTCAGGTTGTCTTTTTAGGGGCTCCTCCATATATTCAGGGTGTGTGGGTGTGTTTTTAGGGGTTCCTCCATATTTCAGGGTGTGTGGGTGTTTTTTAGGGGTTCCTCCATATATTCAGGGTGTGTGGGTGTGTTTTTAGGTTCCTCCATATATTCAGGGTGTGCGGGTGTGTTTTTTAGGGCTCCTCCATATATTCAGGGTGTGTGGGTGTGTTTTTAGGGGTTCCTCCATATATTCAGGGTGTGTTTTTAGGGGTTCCTCCATATATTCAGGGTGTGTGGGTGTGTTTTTTAGGGGCTCCTCCATATATTCAGGGTGTGGGTGGTGTGTTTTAGGGGCTCCTCCATATTTCAGGGTGTGCGGTGTGTTTTTAGGGGTTCCTCCATATATTCAGGTGTGCGGGTGTGTTTTTAGCGGTTCCTCCAATATTCAGGGTGTGCGGGTGTTTTTAGGGGTTCCTCCATATATTCAGGGTGTGCGGGTGTGTTTTTAGGGGCTCCTCCATATATTCAGGTTGTCTTTTTAGGGGCTCCTCCATATATTCAGGGTGTGCGGGTGTTTTTAGGGGTTCCTCCATATATTCAGGGTGTGCGGGTGTCTTTTTAGGGGCTCCTCCATATATTCAGGGTTTGCGGGTGTTTTTAAGAGCTCCTCCATATATTCAGGTTGTCTTTTTAGGGGCTCCTCCATATATTCAGGGTGTGCGGGTGTTTTTAGGGGTTCCTCCATATATCAGGGTGGGTGCGGGTGTCTTTTTAGGGGCTCTTCCATATATTCAGGGTGTGAGGGTGTGTTTTAGGGGTCCTCCATATATTCAGGGTGTGTGGGTGTCTTTTAGGGATTCCTCCATATATTCAGGGTGTGCCGGTGTCTTTTTTAGGGTCTCCTCCTTATATTCAGGGTGTGCGGGTGTGTTTTTAGGGGTTCCTCCATATATTCAGGGTGTGCGGGTGTGTTTTTAGGGGCTCCTCCATATATTCAGGGTGTGCGGGTGTTTTTAGGGGTTCCTCCATATATTCAGGGTGTGCGGGTGTCTTTTTAGGGCTCCTCCATATATCAGGGTGTGAGGGTGTGTTTTAGGGGCTCCTCCATATATTCAGGGTGTGAGGGTGTGTTTTTAGGGGCTCCTCCATATATTCAGGGTGTGTGGGTGTCTTTTTAGGGGCTCCTCCATATATTCAGGGTGTGTTTTTAGGGGTTCTCCATATATTCAGGGTGTGCGGGTGAGTTTTTAGGGGCTCCTCCATATATTCAGGGTGTGCGGGTGTGGTTTTTAGGTGCTCCTCCATATTCAGGGTGTGAGGGTGTGTTTTTAGGGGCTCCTCCATATATCAGGGTGTGTGGGTGTGTTTTTAGGGGCTCCTCCATATATTCAGGGTGTTTTTTAGGGGTTCTCCATATATTCAGGGTGTGCGGGTGGAGTTTTTAGGGGCTCTCCATATATTCAGGGTGTGCGGGTGTGTTTTTAGGTGCTCCTCCATATATTCAGGGTGTGAGGGTGTGTTTTTAGGGGCTCCTCCATATATTCAGGGTGTGTGGGTGTCTTTTTAGGGGTTCCTCCATATATTCAGGGTGTGCGGGTGTCTTTTTAGGGTCTCCTCCTTATATTCAGGGTGTGCGGGTGTGTTTTTAGGGGTTCCTCCATATATTCAGGGTGTGCGGGTGTGTTTTTAGGGGCTCCTCCATATATTCAGGGTGTGCGGGTGTGTTTTTAGGGGCTCCTCTATATATTTGGGGTGTGCGGGTGTGTTTTTAGGGGTTCCTCCATATATTCAGGGTGTGCGGGTGTGATTTTAGGGGCTCCTCCATATATTTCAGGGTGTGTGTGTGCAATTCCACGAGTAACTGAATCACCTTGTTAAAAGCTTCATTAATTATACGATTTCAAACACTAATGGAAATAAATCATGGTAATTAATAGGTCACTAAGCAGCTCATATAAAATACTATCAAAACACTGTAAATATCATTATATGTGAGTTTTCCTTCATAAAACGGGTAACGGAATCACCAGTCCTGAGACATACAGGGTTATTCAAACAGAATCAAAGTCACTGCACGTTCGGTGACTTTTCGTTCTCTTCAATTCGGTACGATTTGGCGATACCATTTCGGTGACCCTGCGGTTTATTCAGCAAGCACCATAGGGCCGCCGTAATGCAGGGAAAAGTCGCTGCAAACTCTCAGAAAACTCACCGCAAAACCCAGGTGAATGCACACCGAAACCCGCAAAAACAGATGGATTAACCCCGCCGAACACGCCGGAGAAACCCGAGCAGGAGCTGATCAGAGCGCAGAGCAGCCGCCGGAAAAAGCCGACACCGCAGACAAATGGAGTTAAAAAAAAACCCAGTTTGCTTGAATGTTTGAAAAGTGAAACACTGTTTGCAAAGAAACTACTGAGCAAAAATTTCTGAAATTTACATATAAAATCCAATAAATGATAATAAAAAGAGCTGCTACAGAAAAAAGAAAAAACGTTTAAAGAAAAAAAATCCCCAAAAATGCTTAAAAGATCCTAAAAAATCTATAAATAAAGGGACTTTTTGCTGCAGAATATTATAATCAACGGTTTATTAGATATTGAATTAAAACGGGAATATTTTTAACATTGAAGTCTATGGGATTCTCCTGAATAAACCTGTCGCATGAAACCACCGAATGGCAGGGCATTTCGGCAACTTTTCACTGCTGGTTTGTGTTTTCTGAATAGATGAAGCATTGCTTCTCTCTGGGGATTTCACTGCCCTTGAACAGGCACCGAACAGGCACTGAATGTGCAGGCAATTCGCCAGGATTTGGCAAACTGCCTGCTCTCTGAATAGCCGAATGGCCAGGAAAGGTAACCGGACGCTGAATTTCAGCATTCCGTTACCTTTCTCCAGACAATCAGCTGTCTCCGAGTGGATGACTTCACATTTCCTAAAGCTCAACCTCTCAAAAACTGAACTTCTCGTCTTCCCTCTCTAAGACCTCAATTCCTGCGTCCATTTCCCTTCAAGTGAATGGGACCACCATGACTTCTACCTCTCAGGCTCGTTGCCTCGATGTCCTCCTAGACTCTGATTTCTCTTTACTCCTCACATTCAGTCACTAATCAAATCCTGCTACTTCCACCTAAAAACCATTGCGCGTGTCCGCCCCTTTCTTAATCAGGATTCTATTAAAATGCTCATCCAAGCAGTGGTGCAGCGTGGGGGGGGGGCTCGGGGGCGATCGCCCCGGGCGCAATTTTCTTAGGGGGTGCAAAATTTCAAAAGAAATGTGAACCACTAATATTTTCCAGCAGGGATCAGCAAGGTGTCTCTCACGGACACTGGAGTCCAAGTCCATGAGAGACCCTTGCATGGGCAGCCGCCAGTTTTGCTGCGCTGGCAGTGACTTAGCACTCAGCGTCCAGAACGGAGGACCAGGACAGAAAATTCTGGTCCTGTCCTGACTCCTCCTTAACGCTGACATGAGTCACGGGAAGCAGCGCAGCATTATTCGGCGAAACACCCTGTACCGCGCTTGTCAGCCCCCTTTGAAGCCCTGTGCCAGCCCCCCACCTCTGGCAGCCCTGCAGCCGCTGAACAGGAAGGAGGCGCCTGCCCTGCAGCACATTTAAATTCCAGTCTCCACTAAGCCCCCTGGACAGCTCCCCCCCGGGCCACCAACAACTCCACGCAGGTAGGCAACACTGTGTGACACCAGAGCAGCGTGTCCAACACACAGTGAGGGGGTACAGGGAGAGGGTGACTAGGGGTACTTGAATAGAGAGAGATTGACTGGGGGTACTGGGAGACAGTGGGGGTACTTGGAGAGAGAAAGTGACTGGGGTACTGAGAGAGAGAGTGACTGGGGGTCCTGGGAGAAGGAGAGAGTGATTGGGGGTACTGGGAGAGAGTGATTGGGGGTACTGGGAGAAAGTGACTGGGGTACTGGGAGAGAGTGACAGGGGTACTGGGAGAGAGTGGGGTACTTGGAGAGAGGGTGACTGGGGTACTGGGAGAGAGTGACTGGGTATAGTGTGATAGTGGAACTATGCTAGGGTATACTGGGACAGGGTGACTGATAGCAGTGGGGTAGCGTGGGGGCATGTGTGTTTCATTTTTTTATTATATCAGTATTTTGTTAATATACAATACATGTGCTTGTGGGGTAAAGGGGTCAACACACTACTGGTAGAAGGGAATCAGGGTGTGTTGCCATGTCTACAGGTTGGGGGGCGCACAATTCTTGCCTTGCCCCGGGTGCTGACAACCCACGCTACGCCGCTGCATCCAAGCTCTTATTATCTCCCACCTTGACTACTGTAACCTCCTTCTCTCTGGCCCTAAGAGATCCCAGATTCTCCCTCTGCAGTCTGTAATGAACGCCTGTGCCAGACTCATACAACTCACCTCCCACACCTCCCGCACCTCTCACACCTCACCTCCCGCACCACTCACACCTCACCTCTCTGTCAATCACTACACTGGCTCCTGTTTCCTTTAGAATCCAATTCATTATATTGGTCACATACAAAGCTCTCCATAGCTGCGCCGCTGCCTACATCTCAGTCTCCCTCGTCTCTCCAGTCTTTGAAGAAGTCTCTGAAAACACATTACTTTAGAGAAGCCTATAGGCTCACTCCATGATTACCCCACTGTACATCTCCTCCCCCTCTTCCCGTTCAGCCCTCCTGCAACCCACTACTCCACCTACCCTATTCACCCTCACCTAATGGGTCACCCCTCTCCTCTTAGATTGTAATTAAACTCTCGAGCAGGGTCCTCCCTCCTTTTGTTCTGTGTGTAATGTGTATGTATATTTAACAAAACCTTCAGAAGGAAGGTGTAACTGAGAGTGTTAATCATCAATTAAAATATAACATTTATTAAATCACATTAAAAATTGAAGAATATCGAACAACATACCAACAGTGCACTATTTAGACAATATGTAACATAAAAATGGTTGTGACTGTGCTTTGGATGTAGTATAGAGTCAATATATTGATAAAGGGGAGGTTCAACGGCCAATAATTATTAAGTATCTATATTACTAGTATTTTTATACATCCATAATAAATAATATGGTGGATGAAGCATGTGTAGATAATGAAAGTATCTATGATTGATTGAAAAGATTAAAGTAATTTAGGTATAAACTAGTGCAGTCTTTTATGAGGAATATTCTTAGATATTGTTGCAAATTGTTAAGACCATTTATACACTTATCACGCGATAAGTGTATAAATGGTCTTAATAATTTGCAACTAGGGATGAGCTGTTCGGTTCGATGTGTTCGGAGTTCAATTCGAACATCGCCCGTTCGCATGTTCGCGAACTACGAACATTTCCGCGTGTTCGCCGCATGTTCGCCCGCAATGCACCACAATAGACCACAATGCACTTTTCCACTGGCCTGAAGCTTGTAATTGGCTACAGCCTTGCACCTGACCACAGTTTAGGTGCAAGACAGGTGCAAGACTATACCAATCACGGCTCAGAGTCCTGATTGGGCAAATTTTGCCCAATCATGGGCTCACAGAGCTAAGTCCCGCAGCACACTATATAAGGCATTCCTTGCAGCCCCAGCACGTGTTTTTTGAAAGGAGATTGTTAGTGTGTGTTCTCACTACCAGCCTACCAGTCTACCAGCAGCTATTGGGGGGGGGGGTGTCTAATTTCTACAATATATATGGGAATTGTTGTAATCTTTGTGTTCTCACTGCCACCAACTATTTGGGGGTCTCATTTCTACAAAATATCTGGGAATTGTTCTAATCTGTGTGTTCTCACTGCCACCCATCAGGGGGTCTCACTGATTTATAGTAGGCTTGTGCACCGATTCTTTTTTTTGGTTCGATTCGGTTCGATTTGTTCGGATGTTTAAACTTTTCGATTTGGCTCGTTTCGACCGATTTCTGTTTCGATTCGGTTCGGCTCGACTCGTTTTTCGTGTACATTTTTTTTTCGGAATATCGACCATTTTTCGTATTTTCGTGTCACTTTGCTCGTTTTTTGTATCGACTTTTCGTAATTTCGGAAATTTTCGTTTTTTCGGAACATCTGTTCTCCTCGTTTCAAAGCTGTCTAACTCTA
>RXON01000738.1:0-37213 GCA_009667805.1 Leptobrachium leishanense | reverse complement strand
GTGCTAACTGATACCACTTCTACGGAATCGGTTATCACCAGCTGAAAGCTCACCCCAAAAATCAGATACTTGCCTCTCATTCCGCGGTGTGAACTGCAGCCCGATCTGCCGCTTCTGGCTGCTGGGAGCAGAGTGAGACGGGAGACTATTAAAGGGTTATTCAGAGAGATCCGAAATGTAACCGGACACTGAAATTCAGCGAACGGGGACATTTCGGGGCGAATTTTTGGCGAATTGCTTGCAAGTATGGTGCCTGTTCAAGGACAGTGAAATCCTCCATAGAGAAGCAATGGTTCGTCTATTCAGAGACACCAAACAGCAGGGAAAAGTTGCTGAAATGCCCTGCTGTTCGGTGGTCTCATTCGACAGGTTTATTTAGGTGAATCCCATAGGCTTAAATGTATTTTTTGCAATCAGCGTTTTAAACTTTCAAGCATGTACTTATTTTTTTATTTTTTTTACCACGTTCGTCTGCTTGACAGGTTTTTCTGGCGGCTGCTCTGCGCTGTGATCAGTGGCTGGTCGGGTTTTTCCAGCCTGTTCTGCGGGGTTTCTGCAGGTTTTCGGCAAGTGTTCCTTGAGTGTTCTGCGGGTTTATGGCGAATATTCCCTGCACTATGGGGGGCCCTGCAGTGCTTGCTGAATACACCGCAGGGTCGGCGAACTAGAATTGCCCCGAAGTGCGGGGAACAAAAGGTCACCGAACGTGCGGTGACTTTTCGATTTTCTCAGAATAACCCCTATAGTCCCCAGTCTATAGAATAACCCCTATATAGAATAACCCCTATAGTCCCTCCTCGAATCACTCCGCGGGAATGCACGGGACTTCAGGTGCGGGTTTTCCACAGTTAGCTTCACCCCGTTTTAGCAAGAGTCACAGAATAGTGCCCACAGTATATTGCCATATGGTATAAACTGCATATATAAAATGAATAGATAGGTGTTTTTTGCAGAGATTTGGCAAGATGACACATTGCATTATTTTTTGGATTTTTTTGCGTACTGTTATTATAATGTTGACATGAGGCAAACCATTAAGCAGAAATCGGGTTAGTGCTTTGTTGTGAGTTAGGAAAAAAGCTGCATTTTGCACAAAAATGTTTTCCAGTCAATTAGTTAGATTATGAAGTAGGTGTATTTGAGTTTTTGAGTCATTTTTCTGTCTTTTTTACGTAAGAAATAGTTTTCTGGACCATTCAGTGGCACTGCAATTTTAAAATGCTCTAAAAGCAAGAATCCTAAAGCGGGACAAAGGAGACTATATTAATATATATATATATATATGTACTGGCAGTGCAGTAACAGCAATTTAGTTGCTACTCAAATTGAAATACCAAAACACAAAGAACGATTTGTATGGGCATTGCAATAATTACAGTACCTGGTGCTGACTCTCGAGAGACACGGTGTGTTTACAGATCAATGCACACTGATGTGCATCTTGTTCAAATAGTCCATGTTATCAGTACCCAACGATAAAGCCATTATTCTACCTTGAATAAAAATGGAAAAAGTAAAGTGATGTCCGTATGTAACAAAATGGGCACTCAATGAGCAGTTTTCATATCTTTTCATATTCAAGAGAAGAATATACTCTTGTATTGCAAAGGTTAATTGACATGGAAGGAAAATTGTGTAAAATCAGTGCTCAGATAAATTATGCCTACAAATTGCCTTTGATATCATAAAACATCAATTTATTGAGAGATATGAGAATCTACAAGAACATCAATTTTTTTTTCTGATTCCTCTGGGGCTAAAAAAATTCCTGCAGAAATGTTTTTTGTCCAGGTATTGCCATTGTATAAAAGTGCAAGCATAAAGTGGACTGACAAAACCAAATGAAATGTGTGTGTGTGTGTGTGTGTGTGTGTGTGTGTGTGTGTGTATATGCACAAATATATATATATGTCCCAAACATCCACTGCAACTGGTCATCATGCCTAGCTCCTAGCTGATGAGGGTCCAACAAACCCGAAACAGCACTGTCCTGGGAGTGGTTTTGACCGTTGCATAAACCTTATCTCTGCTACAAAGCCACAGTGTGGCATAGCATTGATTTTAGGGCTCTGTGTAATAACAGACCCAGGATGCATAAAAGTGAGACAGATGTCATTTGCACATCCTACCCAGAATTCCTTGCTGCATATGGGGAATGTGGCAAAAATCCAAAATCAGCTGCCCGGTTCAACGCTCGGCTCAATGTATAATGTATCAAATAGCAGCACTCAAGGTCTTTTCCACGAAACAACGAATATTTTTATAAGTTCAACGTTTCAGTTTACGCTCCATAAACTTTCTTCAGGATAAAAATACACATACAAAAATCCACTTTAATAGGTACAATAACTCACCCATTCTGTGCTCCCCTCCACCACGTGTCACCGGTACGTAGAACATGGTCTCATCCTGATATTAGGACGACCCACCGCCCCGTGCAATTAATAACCATGGAGACCGCTGTAAACAAATGCTCGATCACTACAGGGAAACCCTGATTAGGCTCAGAACCTAGCGTGATCATACCGTGGTCATATTTTCACCATGCAAAATTATAACCATTGGTAGAGAACTGATTTATATAGTATTGTTTCCCTGATATAGAAACATTAAGTTACAATCAACTGAAAAAGATCAAAAAAGGATCTTATTATCAACAAATTACTAGAAAAGTTCTTACAAAAGCAGAACAGAAAGGGCTCCAAAGAAATACTAAAGAAAACTTAGACCAAATGTAGCGCTCACCCCCGGAGGAGCCGCTGAATTAACCTCGGGTTAGTCTCACCGCACTAGGGAATAAATATACACCAGCGGCATATATAATGTAGATACGGTATATGAATGACAGGATTTCGTAATGCGGGAAAACACGTGGCGGTAAAAGAAAAGTTTAACCCCTTCAGTTCTGGAGTGTAAGTCCCGTGAAAGTAATGTCTCAAAAAGGTGTGTGTGTGTGTGTATGATCTTGGGTACCCGGGTACTGTATTCAACTGGCCAGTGAATGAAATGAGCAAATCTTCGACTAGTCACGTTGGGGCCCTGTAGATTTGACCAATAATGCAGCGTGCTTTGTTATACTTGGAATTTGCGGTCTGGAAAGCCTCTCACCCATCCGTTAGACAATCTGTCCCACTGCCCGATCAAGGATGTCTCTCCGCTTTACCACTGGGACTCTGTGCCACCGGATCAGCTCTTACTTGTCCGATCTCCACAATGCGAAACTACGGCCTACCGCCTGCAATCCCAATGGATTATCACGGTCTCCTTACTCGGGGTCCAACCGGAACTAAATTTCTGTGCAAACCTCTCAGCGGTGCGTAGGTAGGTCTCTGCAATGTCACTGTCCCGATCTCCAGCACCCACAAGGCAGCGCCTGCTCTCCGGCCTGGTCACGATCCTTGGCAGTCTCACGTGCGTCTTCCACCTTTCGCCGCTCGGCTCACTCTGCCTCTCCTCCGCACGAGGATGTCCTTCCTCTCTCCCCCAACCACTTCCTGTCTCCACCGCAAAGCACGAAGGAAATTGTAGTTCTATTTGTGTCCAGCATAGTCCATATTGCCCCTGTCTCCCTCTGGTGGCCACAACAAGTAAATGCAGCAAACACAATCCTTAGACAGCACTACACAAACATTACCAAGACATATAAAGAAGTTACTGGAACATTCTTATTTGTTCCGTAAGGATCAAAGCTATTTCATCCAAGAAAAAAGGATGAGCTAGGAAAAATTATAACCTAAAACCTAGGAGAAAGGGAGTAGGGAAAAATACAAAAAATAGGGGAGATAGAATGTGTTCTTACTCTTACAAATTATACAAACATTCCTCTGAATCACATGCTGCCAAATCTCTACCACCCAGTGGTATATTTACAGATGCTGGGTGGTCAAAGAGCGTTCCCTTATTAACCTACTCCGTTAAAGAGTTTTGGAGAAAGAGTTTTGCATTCTTACTAAAAACATTTTGTAAAAACTCCATAAAAGAAACAACTTCATTAAAAAAAGGGTTATAAAAGAAGGGGGAGCTGGCTATTAAACTAGATCTGAATTAATAATCCACCTTTATAACATATAACACGAGAAATCTTTGAGTACCCATATCCCGTTCTTAAAAAAATACTTCCAAATTGTATGGCCATTTTAAGAGTGCAAAAAATACCTGTATACATGTCTCCTGCACTATCGCCTAGTATCCTCTTATATTAATATTACCATAGCATTCTGTTCCATAGCTAATGGGCATATAATAGGGATACTAGGCGACTAACCTATTCATTAGCTATGGAATTGAATGCTATGGTAATAGTAATATGATAGGATACTAGGCGATAGGTTATAGTATTGGGTTTTGAAGCCAGCAATTTTTGGATAGTGCAGGAGACATGTATACAGGCAATTTTGCAAAAAACCCTTTGCAAAACATTGCAAAATGTTTATAGTAAAAATGCTAAACTCTCGCGGGGGGGTCTTCATGGATTCCTGCACCGGGGCCTGAGGTTTCTAGTTACGCCTCTGTATGGTACTGCTAATTAATAACACCATTGACCCATCGCGCCAATGCATGTATCTGCTCCAGCCCCAGGCCTCGAGCGCAACTCTACTTGAGCTCTGCAGGAGTTCACGTGGGGATGTCGGAGGGATCTGTGGAAGAACTCTAGGAGCGATTTGTTCCCAATGTTCCTCTTTATACAGACAGAGGAAGTGGCAGATATCGCCACCCTCTTCACTGGGGGATCTGGGGTAAGTATTACATTAAGTGATTTTGCAAAATCTCAGCTCAATTGAAATTGGGCTTTCTGGCGCTTATGTCCAACTTGTGTTTGTTGGTGTACACTTAAATGACAGTTAAAGAAAATGTTGTCTATTTTTTCAGAATTAGTTGATATATCCTTTATAATTTACACAAGTCAGTGGCAAGAAGTACTTCTCGGGTTACAACAGTCAAACTACACTGTCATCCATTTTCACGTTCCTAGTTGGTCCCCTATGAAGCCTGCAGTCTTTATAATGAACTTTGAGAAAAGCAATACCCTGAGATATGTAAAGGCAGAACTCCATTTGTAAAAAGTATTTCATGATAGTGCAATATAAGTGAGGGCCATCCATCTGATTTATTTTTAGAGGGTTTTGCGAGTAATGTAGAGATCACCCGTGTACACTCTTTTGTAACCATAGTCTGCTTCAAACAATGAAATGCATCCGCAATATTGAAAATGTTTTAAATACTCATGATTCTGATTCTTCCAGAGAAATGCAAAAAAGAAAATAAATCATTGTATTCTGTAATGCCCACAACTTTTTCCAATGTTTCTGCATTTTTTTTCTCGTACTGCTAAGAAACCGCTAACTGGCTGTTTTATTTTTTTATTACATTTTTCGAGAGTACAAAGTCAAATCCTGATTATGCAGGATTAAGTAGAATGCAAGTATTCTTGTCACATCGGTTTGAGGTTGACTGACTTTCGTGCAGATAATCACAGGCAGTTTAACAGCTCTCGGTCGATAAAGTGACTTTACCATCAGGCAAGTTGCTGTTTTGATATCACAAGTAGACGAACATCACCTGGAGAGGGAGGTTAATTTCAAGCAGTAGGATGAGTTGGGAGAGTCTGGTTTATAGGTACTAAATGTTCCATTGCAGTTAAATTACTGAAAACAGAACTTGTAATACAGAAACCCTCAATTGATCTTACACACAGAAGGCATGATTTAGCTCTCACTGAACTTATTGACCAATTAATCAAGGCATAAGTGTCTACTTAATTTAGCTACTTGGTTGATGTATCTGTGGGTTTCAGTGTCCTTGCAGTTTAACACAATAGTGGATAATGCTAATGAGATTTTAAAAATAAACCTTAACCCCTTAACTGCTGAGCCATTTCACCTCTGTGTGGTGAGCTCATTTTTACCGGTTTTGCTCATCATGTTTAAACACGTTTTGAAGTCCTTTTTTATTGTACGACCCAGACAAATTATATATAATTTTTTTCAGTAGATTCATAATATATCATTAGTATATGTATATGTCATTCCCTGCCAGAATGCTATAACAAAAAATGTAAAGAAAATGGGAATTTCCAATCATGTACAGCAGTGGTTCCCAACCCTGGTCCTCAAGTACCCCTAACAGGCCAGATTTTTAGGATCACCTTGTGGAAATGCAGGCTGAATGCAGCAATCACTGGGCAGCAAATCCTATCACCTGTGCTGCGCTTCAGCTTTCTGGAAAACCTGACCTGTTAAGGGTACTTGAGGACCGCGGTTGGGAACCACTGATCTACAGCGTGAAAAATAATTTTTTTCCATTTTCTCATCTGTGCCTTTGTGGTTATTTATTCTATGGGGGGACTACCTAAGATGGACGCTAACTAAAGGAGCTCCGAGCGGACCCTGTCTCTTTTGCACTGAATGTACAGAATTTACCGACATGGTGAGAGGGAAATCAAGACAGACCACCGTTAAGACCCCAAAGACAAATCCCAGATCGGCACCTGAACAACTGGAGGCGTTTTTCACACCCCGCGCTCATCACACACCACGTGAAGATTCCCCCAAGATGGCGGCATCCCCTGCAGGATCGGGCTTCTCCTTGCCGGAGCTGGGAGCTGCCACAGCAAGAATTGAACGCTCCCTGGCCGACATACCCACAAAAGCTGACATCAGAGAAATAGTGTCAGAGGTAAGGGAGGCTCTTCAGCGCGAGATCTCGGGCCTCCGTACGGAAGTGGAACATGTGGAGGCAAGAGTCAGAGGCCTAGAGCAGGCCGCTGAACAGGCGGCTGTAAATATGCAACCTAGCCCCGGAGATCCCGCCGTCTCCTCCGCCATCTGGAGACGCCTGGACGACCTGGATAATCGGTCCAGGCGCCATAATCTGCGGATACGGGGAGTGCCAGAACAGGAAACGGCACTTCGCCGCTACCTCTCTGGCCTATTCAACGCCATAGTGGGCCCCAGGACGGTTTCCCCGGGAGATTTAGCACGAGTACACCGTGCGTTACGTCCGCAGCCAGACTCCCCTAATGCACCACCCAGGGACATTGTGTGCTACTTCACGGACTTTGCACTTAAGGATCACATTTATGTCAAGGCACGCTCCAAATCGTTCTGGACGTTTGGAGGCATTGACATTCAGATTTTTAATGACATTTTGCCTTCCACCTTACAAGCCCGCCGAATGTTGCGTCCCGTCACTCAAGCCCTTCGTACCGCTGAAATAGCTTATAGATGGGGCTTTCCACTCTCCCTATCAGTCCGGCAAGACGATACCTGGGTGACCTTACGCTCACCCAGGGAGGTCCCTACGTTCCTCCGTCGACTGAATCTCCCGGACTTGCCTGTCCCTGACTGGGAAATATATGACTTTCGCCCTCCGGGACCTAAGGGCGCATCACCGCGACACCGTAGGCGCTCTTCGGGACAGAACTCGACCCCTGTCGGAGCGGGAAACAGTACGGCCTGACTCTGAAGCTCTCTTTTTGTATTAAAGTCGTGACCGACTCCATATGGAATCCGCTTGCCCACCGGAGGCTGACAAGAATGAAGAGGGGACACCAGTTTCCGATGTAATTGAAATTTATTCCTTTCTACTACTTGAGCCCTTTGTAACGGTGGACCAGAATCCATTAAAGCATTGCAGATAAGGTACCCTTCATTGCTGTGCGGCTTGCGCACTTGAACGTGGAGCAGACGAGACATTGGACGAGGGGCCGTTACAGTCATGTCTGCGCCCCGAGCACATGGCGGAAGGTCGCTAGATATGATGACGGAGTCTTACCTTACCACAAGGAGACTGCAGTTCATGGCTTATGCTTTGAGGCTACGGAAGGGGAGGGTCAAGATGCCGACCTCATGATTCAGTTATATTGTTATGTTAGCAAGATTTGTTCATAGATGAGATAGATATTAGAAACTGGGGGTATGTTTTTTCTCTGTTTGCGGGTGACCTCTAACTTGGAGCTACGATTGGGCTGCAGGAAGCAGCATTATACCTATGTTTCCTACCACATTATCGGGGGGAGGGGGATGACGAAAGTAAAAAATAAGAGTAAAGGGGGGGGAGAAAAAGGGAAAAAAAACAAAACAGAATATGTATATCTAAGGTTTACGCATTCCGTATAGGTGCTTTGTGTTTGTTAAGTATTAGAGGGACACAAGCTAACATGGCAGGGTTAGGGTGGGAGGGGGAACTAATTGAGTGGGGGGAGGGGGGAAACACACAAGAAAGGGGGAAAAAAATATATAAAAGAATAATAAAAAAAATAAAAATATATATGTACATATGTATATGGTTAGCCCCCGCGACTATCATCGCTAAGGTGTCCTACGCTAACATTGAACATAGTGGAACACGATCCATAAAAATGAGGTAGATATCGATCACCATGGGACCGAGGAAGGTCTGCATCATTATACGCCTCATGATGTAACTAGAGGAAAGAAGGGAGGGGCTAACAAGGAATGATAGGCTAAGGGGGAGGGGGGGAGGGAATGGGGGCGGGGGAAGAAAAAAAAAAAAAAAAAAGGAAGGGAGGAAAAAAGGGAAAGGGAAAGCAACAGGAAAAAAAACAAAACAAAAAAAAAATTAGGAAAGGTACGTTGCTGGTCCTAGCATTAAAAAAAAAAAGTCTTACTGCTCGTCCCCTTAGTTTTCTATTTTCCGCTCCTACTCACGATAATAATTGTGCCTCTCAGTTACTGAACTGATGGATCTCTTACAGTTGTGTTCAAAATTATTCAACCCCCAATGCTGTAAAGGGTTTTAGGGAATTTAGTGTACATTTGTAATTGTATTCAGAATGAAATCCTACAAGGACTTTTTAAAGAACCATATGCAACTAAAATGACATCAATTGGTTTTGTAATACAGTAGTAAATGTTTCTTTTGTGAATTCTTCATTGACACAATTATTCAACCCCTTAAAGACTACCACTCTGAAGAACAGGGGTTCATTCAAGTGTTTTCAATCAGGTATTGAAAACACCTGTGGATATCACGGAGCAGCAATAAAGCATAATAAGCACCAATTAGGCAGCTTTAAAAGGACTGTGATACTCCGCTCCTTCTAGACATTTACTGGTGTGGTTACAAACATGGTGAAGTCAAGAGAATGGTCCAGGAAGACAAGAGAAGAGGTGATTACTCTTCACAGAAAGGGCAATGGCTATAAGAAGATTGCAAAGATGTTAAACATACCAAGAGAAACCATAGGAAGCATCATTCACAAATTCAAGGCAAAGGGCACTGTTGAAACGCTACCTGGTCGTGGCAGAAAGAAGATGCTGACTTCGACTGCTGTGCGCTACCTGAAGCGTAGAGTGGAGAAAAGTCCCCGTGTGACTGCTGAGGAACTGAGAAAAGATTTGTCAGATGTGGGTACTGAAGTTTCAGCTCAGACAATACGGCGCACACTGCGTAATGAAGGCCTCCATGCCAGAACTCCCAGGCGCACCCCCTTGCTGTCTCCAAAGAATAAGAGTCGACTGCAGTATGCCAAAAGTCATGTGGACAAACCACAGAAGTTTTGGGATAGTGTTCTGTGGACTGATGGAACAAAATTAGAACTGTTTGGGCCCATGGATCAACGCTATGTTTGGAGGAGGAAGAACAAGGCCTATGAAGAAAAGAACACCTTGCCTACTGTGAAGCATGGCGGGGGGTCAATCATGCTTTGGGGCTGTTTTGCTTCTGCAGGTACAGGGAAGCTTCAGCGTGTGCAAGGTACCATGAATTCTCTTCAGTACCAGGAGATATTGGATGACAATGTGATGCAGTCCGTCACAAACCTGAGGCTTGGGAGACGTTGGCCTTTCAACAGGACAATGATCCCAAGCATACCTCCAAGTCCACTAGAGCATGGTTGCAGATTAAAGGCTGGAACATTTTGGAGTGGCCATCGCAGTCACCTGACTTAAATCCAATTGAGAACCTCTGGTGGGACTTAAAGCAGTTGCAGTGCGCAAGCCTAAGAATGTGACTGAACTGGAGGCTTTTGCCCATGACGAATGGGCGAAGATACCCGTAGATCGCTGCAAGACACTTGTGTCAAGCTATGCTTCACGTTTAAAAGCTGTTATAACTGTAAAAGGATGTTGTACTACGTACTAAGATTGAATGTCACTTGGGGGTTGAATAAAACTGATAATGATGTGAGCACAGAAAAGACATTTGTGGTTATTTCATTATAAATGTTATGTTATATTTGTCTGACCTACACGTGCCTCTTTGATTTAATTGTAAGCAAGATGACTGAATGATCAAAATCAATGTCAAACTGGTCAAAACACTCAATTTCAGTGGGGGTTGAATAATTTTGAACACAACTGTATGTTTTCTGTCCATGTTATTATTTTTGGGTTGTCCATGGATTTATTCTATGGGGTACGCTTGTTAAAAAAATTAGAACTGGCAACTTTTCCTTTTATTTTTTTAGCTGAAACTCCCCAAAAAAAATCATTAGTGCAGCATCATTGTTCACATTATAATTGAAATGTGAACAATAACTCTGCATTAATAAAAAAAACATGCTTTTATTTATTTATTTTCCTCAACGTTTAGCATGGTCATATTCGGTATCATTGGAAAGGTCATGCTCTGACCTTTCAAATGATACCAAACCTTAACTCCTAGCTGCCACGGATAATTCAAGGAAGCAAGTTACCACTCCTTTTAAGAGAGAGTTTTAGTACTTTTGATTTTAGACTAAGCTGCAGCAATCGTCTGTTATCCAAGCCTCTCTGGCAAAGCACTAGGACAGACATTAACGGAGCTGCAAAGCACGATTCTCCATAGGAGGATCGAGCCTTGCAGCGCTGAGCGCACGGAGTGCGCTCAGCGAGGTGGCCAGACTGGCGTCAAGTGGAAGGAACGTCCTCTCTCACGGAAGTTCCTTCCGCTCTCCAAAGACGCTCATCTGACACTAGCCTAAGTTGTAAAAGCAGGACATACTTGAAAACGAGAGAAATCTCAATGTATCCTTAGTGGTAAAATCCTTTTATAAAATAAATAAAAGTCCTTAATCAAAAATGTTCTCCTACAGGAGGCCAAAAGGTGGATATCTTTCCAACAAGAAATTATAAAGGAAATCTCAAGAATATGATGTATGTTGCAAGATTTATAGGATACTGCCCAAACCTTATGGGCTAAATGGTTTTAAAAAAATTATGTAAAAAGGTGAGACAATGCTTACGTTCATTTGTCTGCAAGAATCTGCACTGGGAAAATAGAAAATTACCTTAAAAATTTTACTTCTTGCAGGGCTAGAAATATTGAGGTTATAGCAATGCAAACAATAATTATAATTTTCTTTTTTTTCAAAGTCTTACTTAGAGTAGGACAGTAGTAAAAAAAAAAAAAAAGTCAAAATGATATTTTGGTGTATAGGGAAAATCATTAAAATTATCTGGTAGATTGCCGAGGAAAATTATAGAAATCAACAGGTAATCTCCTGCTCATTTGAGCTAGGTTGATAAAACCTTCATTCAAGTAGAAGTGAAAAGTGCTTTTCAAATAACTCCGACTACCTGCATCAGTAGTAAAATTGGCTTTTAACTGCTGCGGAGTATTTAGAAAATCTCTCGGATGCCATATCTCATATACCATAGTATATATTACGGCATTGGGCGTTTGCTTTCTCATCAGCTTGAAAGTATGAATGTAAAGAAACAAATTAAAAAATCCCATAGTAAACAGTCCCTCTATGCAACTGAAAGATATTGCATCAATAAGCAGATGATGCACCTTTCATATATTGCACTGTAAATTTGGCACTACAAGGACTTCAATGAAAATTATTATCCTTTATTTATATAGCGCCACAAATTCTGCAGCGCTATACATGATCAGTGTACAAGGAGTTGATACAGTGGAATACCACACATGGATGATGACCTGATTCAAGGGGACCCTGTTCCCAGAGAATTTACAATCTATGAGATGTACAAGTGTTTTTGTGAGGAGGTGCATCCATATCGTTAGGTGTCTTGCCCGAGGACACTCGCTGGTGGCGTCTTCTGAGTGGGATCAGGTCGTCTTTCCATGATTGTAAAGCAGTGACCTGGTGGTTAGGTTGAGCTCACTTCTCGTAAAGTCGAGACATCTTCACAGTTGTATTGGAGGGATGTGCTGAATGATATTTTGACGTGCTTCTCCACGGTCGAAGGGCAGAGACGTTACACTGAACTCCACAGCTGGTATTGTGTGGTACGCAAGTATGTACCGTTGGGTGTCTTGCCCAAGGACACTTACTGGAGAAGTGCTCTGGCTGGCATTTAAACCTGGGTCTCCAGTTATAGAGAAGTGATGTTACTTCTACTCCATCCAGCCAGTAAAATGACACACTAATAGAAGTATCACAGGTTTGGCTTACAAAATTATTCTAATTTGATAATATGATATAGATATAAAATAGATAACAATAAAATCGGTACACTCGGTGGCCTTGTTTTTGGTGCTCCTGTACCTGCCTGTTAACGGCAAATACCCAATGAAGTTGTGTTTAGTTTCTAAAAGAATCGTCAAGAATCATGGAGATGTGGTCAAGAGGTTCAGCAGTTCAAATCAAACATGGAAAGGGATTGAAATGTAATTTGAGTTTCACTGTTGAAGAATAATTGCTAACGCCAGTGTTTTGAGTAATCTACAAATGATTAAAAATACAAGGGGTTATTCAATAAGCCCCGAACTTGCTACTGAATTGCACTGAACGGTGAATTTTTACATACGGTATAATTTCGTGGCACTTCGTCTATTCACTGAGCTGTAAATTCACCAAATACTGGCGAAATGATAGCCAAATCTGGTGCAGTTCAATCACCACAGATTGGCGGCGTTCGCCGATCTACAGCGGCAGGGAAATTGTCCCACACAGAAGTAATAGTTAATCTATTAAGGGATTGCCGAAGTGCGGTGAATTGGAATCGGATGGCGAGGGTGCGAGCCCAGGATGCGGTGATCTATTGGAGGAAGCCAGGATATGGTGCATAAACAGTCCTGTTTATTGCTGTGTGTATGTATGTATATATATATATATATATATTACACAGCAGTAAAACAGGGCTGGCTGAATACTTTAGTACAGAGGACAGGGGAAATACTGGACACTGATACAAGAGGGAAACACTTACACAAGACATGAGACAGATGGGACAGGAAGGTAGGTCTCTAGCACGGCTGAGGTTTGGCACGGCTGGGGATCTTGGCACAGGAGCAGGGGTCAAGTCCTGGGAAAAAAAAGAGGGAACTCACCAAAGAATCACAACCCCCATTACATTATATATATATATAATATATATAATAATATATATATATATTCATTCACGAGTATAGCAGGTATGGGGTGATACCTTTTTTATTCGACCAATGTTCCATGTAAAAGACAAGCTTTCGCGAGTGTAACGGCTCTCAAGTCTGGAAGCTTACTGATCAGTGAAAGGTATCACTATGTACTGCTATTACGGATTTTGTCAACTGGACTAACACAGCCTATTGAATGAATATATATATATATAATCTCAAAATTCAAGTCCCAAGCTACTAGCCAGACCTTAAAAGTTACTCGCCACCAGTTGCCCCACCTACCCTGCTCTGAACTCGCCCCTAAACACGACTTCTTAAATTATCTTATGAAATTACACTGTTAAAGGTTTTATTCAGAATAAAGTTACAAAAATAAATAACTTTAACCAGACCGAGACTCCAGATACATGTATATCCAGACATCAGACGCCAGATACATGTATACCCAGACGCCAGATACATATATACCCAGACATCAGATCCAAGTAATATCTTCCATTAAGTACAGACTCCTCCAACAGTTTTTAGGACCAAATTAATTTGGGGTTTATGCATCTGATATATCAAGTGGAACCGAATACTCTCTTTTAATTGTTCGTTTGCCAGATTATCATAAGAAGTTAGAAGACCCCATAGTCAGTTTTCCCCCTTGGATGCTAATACAGATGAATCCATTAAAATTCGTGTGTGATACTTCCATCCCCATTTCTTTTTTTTTGCCCCTTCCGTATCACTCATCTTTCTTTATAAATAGATATATTTAATTTTGCTGAACCTCAAACGCCGACGCCACCATTTCACCAATTATGACCCCTCACGGGAGAGGTTAGTTCTGCCAAGAGCCCCCTTTAATTAATTTCTCTCTCCCCCTGTAATTCATTTCTCTCTCCCCCTGTAATTCATTTCTCTCTCCCCCTGTAATTCATTTCTCCCCCTCCCCTGCAATTCATTTCTCCCCCTCCCCTGCAATTCATTTCTCCCCCTCCCCTGCAATTCATTTCTTCCCTGCAATTCATTTCTCCCCCGCAATTAATCCCCCCTCCGCCGCAATTCATCCCCCCTCCGCCACAATTCATCCCCCCTCCCCTGCAATTCATCCCCCCTCCCCTGCAATTCATCCCCCTCCCCTGCAATTTTCATCCCCCTGCAATTTTCATCCCCCCTCCTCTGCAATTTTCATCCCCCTCCCCTGCAATTTTCATCCCCCTCCCCTGCAATTTTCATCCCCCCTCTCCTGCAATTTCATCCCCCTCCACTCCCCTGCAATTCATCCCCCTCCCACTCCCCTGCAATTTTCATCCCCCTCCCACTCCCCTGCAATTTTCATCCCCCCTCCCCTGCAATTTTCATTCCCCCCTCCTCTGCAATTTTCATCCCCCTCCCCTGCAATTTTCATCCCCCCTCCCCTGCAATTTTCTCCCCCTCCCCTGCAATTTTCATCCCCCTCCCACTCCCCTGCAATTCATCCCCCTCCCACTCCCCTGCAATTCATTCCCCCTCCCACTCCCCTGCAATTCATCCCCCTCCCCTGCAATTTTCATCCCCCCTCCCCTGCAATTTTCATCCCCCCCCACTCCCCTGCAATTTTCATCCCCCCCCCCCCCCCTCCCCTGCAATTTTCATCCCCCCTCCTCTGCAATTTTCATCCCCCTCCCCTGCAATTTTCATCCCCCTCCCCTGCAATTTTCATCCCCCCTCCCCTGCAATTTTCATCCCCCTCCCACTCCCCTGCAATTTTCATCCCCCTCCACTCCCCTGCAATTCATCCCCCTCCCACTCCCCTGCAATTTTCATGCCCTCCCACTCCCCTGCAATTTTCATCCCCCTCCCACTTCCCTGCAATTTTCATCCCCCTCCCACTCCCCTGCAATTTTCATCCCCCTCCCCTGCAATTTTCATCCCACTCCCCTGCAATTCACCCCCCACTCCCCTGGAATATTCATCCCCCTCCCACTCCCCTGCAATTTCACCCCCTCCCACTCCCCTGCAATTCACCCCCTCCCATCCCCTGCAATTCACCCCCTCCCACTCCGCTGCAATTTTCACCCCCTCCCACTCCCCTGCAATTCATCCCCCTCCCCTTTACCTGACATCGCGAGTAGTAGAGTGAGGGGGCGGGGATAATCCCCGCTTCCCTCACTCGCTGAGGCACGCTGAGTCCTCCTTCACGCTGTGCCCGAAGAGGAGGAGCGCAGCGTGAAGGGACATCCAGCGTGTAACACCGGTAAAAGGGGGACGGGAGAGGGAATTTTGCACCCCCCTGTTGTGACACTTTGAGGACCAATTGATCCTCGCGCCGGATGTTTCCCATCTCTGGTCATGCTGTACCTGGCATGCCCTCTGTCTCTTCATGCTACACTCTCACTGATGCTGCTTTGGGGAGACGGGATGAACCTCTTACTGATTCAAGATGTTTGCTCGGCGCAGTTTCCCGTGATCCGTTCACAATGGTACAGCAAACGAGCGAGTGCGCCGAGCAAAAACTCTGAGATCAGTAAGAGGTTCAGCCGGTCTCCCCGAAGCAGCGTCAGTGAGAGTGTAGCATGGAGAGACAGAGGGCATGCCGGGTACAGCATGAAAACCAGAGATGGGAAACATCCAGCACGAGGAATCAATTGGTCCTCAGAGTGCCACAACAGGGAGGTGCAAATTCCCTCTCCTGCCCCCCTTTTACCGGACCTGCCTGCTACACGCTGGATGTCCCTTCACGCCGGCTGAAAAGTGCGGACAGTAAACGCGCCGGAAGTGGCTTCTGCCGGCCGAAAAAAAAAAAAAAAACGGCTGCCACTGGAATACGCAGCGCAGGCAGAACGATATACTTTATCGTGCATCTCCACTCGCCCACCCTTAATTTCCACTCGCCAAATGCGAGCAGGCGAGTGGAAATTATGACATATATATATATTATACACAGATCCTCCCAGTATTAAATATATATCCAGGCATCAGACCCCCCAGCATTCTATACCCAGGCACAGATACGTCCCTGTATTATATATATCCAGGCACATGACCCCCAGTATTATATACACAGGCACAGGACTCCCAGAATTATATACACAGGCACAGGACCCCCCCCCCAAATGATATACACAGGCACTGGACCCCCAAGAATAATATGCACAGGCACGGGACCCCCAGAATAATATGCACAGGCACGGGACCCCCAGAATAATATGCACAGGCATGGGACCCCCAGAATAATATGCACAGGCACAGAACCCCAAGAATAATATACCCAGGCACCGGACCCCCAATATACACAGGACCCCCAATATACACCGGTACTGGACCATCAGAATTATATACCCAAGCACTGACACCCCCCCCAAGAATAATATGCACAGGCATTGGACCCCCAGAATAATATACACAGGCACTGGACCCCAATATACACAGGACCCCCAATATACACAAGCACTGGACCCCAATATACAAAGGCACCGGACCCCCAATATACACCGCACCGGACCCCCGAGATTGTATATATATCCAGCCAGCAGCACACTCATTCAGACCTTTAGATTCAGATGGGGACCCACTTGCACCAGCGTGCTTCTGCTCCTCCACGCGGCCGCCGGCTACTGAAGGCTGTGATGCGCTCTCGCAAGATCTCGCCTGCAGGCAGTGTCACATCCTTCAGAGGACAGCGGACGCGCAAGGCAGCACGCTGTGTGGCCAGCTAAACTATGTTGGGCTCGGGCAGGGGTGGGACAAAAGATTGGCCCTGGACTTCATCCATGAGAGTGGCCCAATCCAATTATGCAAACACGCAGGGTCGCATTAATATCTCTATGGGCCGGAGCAAAAGATTTTGTTTGGATTTTTTGACATTTAATGAAAATATATATTTTTTATTATTTTATATTGTGTGCAATTTCGGTGCTTTGCGTTTCCCTGCATTTCAGCGCTCTTTGGATGATTCCATTTCGCCAAAAATACAGTGAATTCATTATTGAATTTTTTTGCCGAAAATGGAGTCACTGAAACAGTTTGCCCCCAATTCATATTAATAGCCCTCTCTATCGCCCCAATTCAAATTATTATCCCCCTATCACCCCAATTCATATTAATAGCCCCTATATCGCTCTATCGCCCCAATTCATATTAATAGCCCTCTATCGCCCCAATTCATATTAATAGCCCAATTCATATTCTATCGCCCCAATTCATATTAATAGCCCCTCTATCGCCCCAATTCATATTAATAGCCCTCTATCGCCCCAATTCATATTAATAGCCCCTCCATTGCCCCAATTCATGTTAATAGTCACTCACACTAAACACTCACACACTGTTGTACTGTGCACACAGGCATATAAAATAAATCTTAATTTTATGCGCTGAGCAAAGCCTATCACACACACACACACACGGGCTGTAAACTAATCCCTGGGTGCACTAAGCAGATCACAGGAGGTACATGATGCCAGGCAGACCTCCATGTGCTGGCTGCTTTACAGATTGGGCACAGAAAGTAACAGAGGCATAAGTCATTGTGCATGGACAGGCACAGGCAGGAGGTCTGGCTTAAGAGCCTGTCTCTCCACAAACCTTTTCAAGCTCATCCAGGGAGCAGCCCAATACTTTCCTGCATGTCTCCCCTTCGACCATCCCCCCCCCTCCTCCTACCTGCCGTGAGGGTCAGAGGCTGATCTGCCTGTCACAGCTGCAGAAAGGGAGGCCGAGGTGAGCATCTCACACAGCAGCCAGATTTCCCTCTCCCTCTAGATCCAATGCGTGTGGGGGGGGGGGTGCAGCCAGCGAGGAGCAAGGTGGTCTGAAGCGCTGCGGGTGAGAGGAGTGGGGGGAGAGGGGAGACTGGTGCGGACAGTGTGAGTTGGGACAGGCTGCCTTACTTACCCGATCACCCCAGAGCTGTCTCCAGTCACTGCAGAGCCATGGTCGGGTTGGGCCATTCATGCAGTGCACGCACTGCCAGTCAGCCTGGAGTTGCCTCCTTCCTGCAATGCTTGGCGCCGGCGCGCTGAGTCACATGATACCAGCGTCAAGAGAAGGAGGAGTCAGGAGAGGAACAGATTAATAGCAGCTCCTGTGGGCCGGCCGGCAAGCTGACTAAGCCTGGGGCTTGCATAGGTACATGCCTGGGCTTGGGCCACAGCGGGAACCTGCGTTCCCGCAGCGTTCCCGCCGTGGGAAAAGTGCGGGAACGGCGTTCCCCCGCGTTCCCGCTGGACTCGAGCCCTGCACAGGAGTCCTGGTACCGCAGGAGATCCTGGTACCGTGGTAAGGCAAGAGAAGCCAGGGGAGGATCCAGAAGCGTGGTCTGTGGCAAGCCGTGGTCAATGGAGCAGGCGAGATCAAGCAGGTCAATGGTATGCTGAGGGTCTGGTACACAGGAGACAAATCTAGGCTTCAGGCAGGTCAGAGGCAAATGATACAATGAACCAGCACTGGAGGAAGGGGTGTGCCTGCTTATATGGAGAAAGGTTCTGGAGTAAATTAGGAGCACCTGGTCACTGCCAACAGCAGAGGCCTTAGCCATTGGAATGCTGCTGATTATGGCAGAGCAGTGACCGTTCTGCCCCTCCTCTTGCGCCAGCAGCATGAACCGTGACAGAGTGCCGAACCGGAAAGCACTTTCTGAAAAACCCCTACAGAATAACATGGTAGATGTACATACTTCGGTCTACAGTACGATGAAAATAAGAAAGTATGGATTTTAGTACTAAATTTCAATAATAGATTATTTTCCTATATCCTTTTTACTGGAAAATTATGCACCTTGATACATCAGTTGTGGCAGGACCAATTTACATGTGTGCATCCTGATCTGTCATACTCATCATATAGGGAAAACCTGAATCCCTCCCTTCATCTAAATTTGTTCTACCGTGAATGTAGGAACCGAAAGCACAACATATCAGTTAATGGACCCCCATGAGAATCTTATGAATGTGCACTTAGCATTGCATAGCTTTCACTCAAAACATTGAGCAAACTGAAGATGATGTGCCTGAAATGAATTTATGTTTTGAACCTTGATATGATATCCATATATTCCATATACATATAGTAGTCTAAACGACACATAAGGGAAATACACTTGATCTTATGGCAGTGATGAGCTGAAGAGGTAAAGGTATTCTTCTTAGAACACAGCTGCTGTATCTTTCCCGCAATGCTATTGCCACCCACATCTTCTGCATTACTGGTAAGTACCAATATGCAGTAAATGCTGGGTTATCTGATTGCCTTAAAGATGCCCATCATAAAACTTGAGTATTGATAATGCTTGCCTAACTCCTTCACACCCAAAAAACTATATGCACGTTTCTGCATTGCTGCAAACCATTAGAAAATGAAATGCGGGTAATGAAATCTTGATTGCATTCCTTTTTAACGCAGGATTGATGTTCTACCTGGGAAAAACCAAAATTCTCACTTAGAACTCAATCCGTCACTCTGTGTTACTTTAGAGAGAAGTTAGAAGGCACCTCTGTCCTCACTGCAAAATAAAAATTCAGCATTATTACTGTATTACAACAATTAGGGAGAGGACCGAATTGATGAAGCATTCTGGTGTCACTCACAACTGTACAGGTATCAGATTCAGATGACTTTAATGGTTGAAAACCCCTGTATAGAAGAGATACGTGTTTGCATGCAGCACAGGCATTATGGCTAAAAAACATTATTTATCTTTATCTCATGTTGATTTCTTTCGAAACTGGCATTGCTAATGTCATTATGATCACCACAAATACTCATAAGGAGGTTTGTGAAAATTTTAACTCCTTTGTCACTAAGATTGAGTATACTCGATCTTGAAAAATAACTGCTAGTGCGCCAATATCGAGTATACTAGACTTGGTTTAATTCTGGAGCAATGCAAAAGAAATTCAAGTATTGCAAATGTTGTGTGTTTGCAAATGGGCTAAAGAATGTGCCCTTAAAGTTTTGGCATGTCTGGAATGACAGCTGAGGTGCCAAACAGTTTAGAATCCATTTTATTCAATTTAAAATCCAGAGACTAAGATGCAATACAGATATTTTAGTACCACTTTTTGGACAAAATTCGACTCCATCTTCCATTGAAATAGTGCATACAGTTTCAAAATTAGTTTGAGGTTTTCAAGTTCATTTAGGCTGGCGGCACACTAGCAAACATTTTGCGTCCGTCTGACCGTACTGTTTGACGTCCGTCATAGCTTTAAAAAGGAGTCACTGAAACCCACCATACGAAGCACCTGCGCACTTTTTCACGGACGGGCAACGCTTATAGCTACGGACGCAAAAACAACATTGACGTGAAAAAGCTAAACGGACGCAGAAACAACGCTGCCATGTATTTTCCTAGGGTGTGGAGACCTCAGACGTTATGGACACACTTTACTGCGTACATTACGGATGCACTTTTTCACAGGATATAGTGAGTACTGCATACAGTATGCTCGTGTGTCGCCTCCCTTAAACTGTATGACTTTGTTTTCCCTAAAGCCACTGGGTCGTAACAGTGTTTAAATGGAAAACAACTTAGAAGTGAAGGCTTAATTATCTCTCTTTATCGCATATCTTGTAGTTTACACAATGCATTTCTGCATCTATGCTTCTAATACAGACCCTGTTTGAAATTGCGCAAGATAAGGCACATCACTTAATGTAGTGTAGCGCTGTTTAAAGCTAGGGTCAAACCAAAGCATTTTTACACGCGAACGTCAAAAAGTGCGTCCGAATGCATTGACGTATTTTTTCCCGGAATGCGCGAAAACGGTCATACGATGTGCAATTTTTGTGCATGATTTTTTTTACGGATCCAAATCATGAAACTTTGGGTGTCTGGACGTTATGTTGGACGGACATGAGCAGCGTCTGACGTCTCCTAATCACGCACACACGCCGCTAGCGGACGCAGCGCACTCTGTACGTCAGTACTAGCGGTTCTGCGTTCCCAAAATAATGCGTTCAAATTCCACTTGCGTTGCCCGGCCGGACTTTTGTGCGGCCGTACTTCGTATATTGGCCGTCATTGCCCGTCATTTGCTGCTACTGCGGCCGTAATTAAGTGCGCCAGAACGCACGTTAAAAGTGCGCTGGTCTGACCCCAGCCTTAAACTCTGTTGCTGCATTGCTCAGTTTTGGCCACCAGAGGGAGACAAGCGCAATGTAAACTATACTGGACACAATGGGACTACGTTTTCCAGCATGCTTTGGGGGAGAGACAGGAAGTGGGTGGGGAAGGAGGAGAGGACATCCGCAGCCTCGTGGAAGGAGAGCCAGTGTGAGCCGAGGGGTGAACAGAGTGAGACGCACGTGAGACTGTGAGCGATTGTTACCAGGCCGGAGAGCAGGCGCTGCCTTGCCGACGCTGAGATCGATACAGTGACTTGCCAGAGACCTAGTAATCCACCGCAGAGAGGTTTTGCACAGACACCGAGTAGCAGATTGGACCCCGAGTAAGGAGACCGCGATGATCCTCTGGGAGTGCAGGCGGTAGGCCGTAGACCTTGCAGTAAAGACGAACAAGCAGGAGAAGTGGATCCGGTGGCACAGAGTCCCAGTAAAATCCAGCGGAGAGACGTCCTTGATCGGGCAGCGGAACGGATTGTCTGGCGGATGGGTGAGAGGCCTTCCAGGCCACAGTCAAAGTTTAACGAAGCACGCTGCAGTATTGCTTAAATCTACAGGGCCCCAACGTGACTAGTCGAAGATTTACTAAATCCTTTCACTGGCCAGTTGAAATATAGTACCTGAGCTCACACACACACCTTTTTGGGACATATCCTGCATGGGACTTACACTCCAGAAATGAAGGGGTTAAACTTTTATTTTATCGCTGCGCGTTTCTCGAATTACGAAATCCTGTTTTCTATGCACCGTGCTTACATTATATATGCCGCTTTATTGAGACCAGTAAAGTATATAATTTATAAAATCCACAACAGTGCTGGTGTATATTTATTCCCTAGTGCGGAGAGACTAACCCGAGGTTAAATTCAGCGGCTCCTCCGGGAGTAAGCGCTACAGTAGGATAAAAAATGTAGGGCTTTATTCCATAATTGGTGCTCTTGATATGTAAGTGATAGTGCTAGAATTAATAAGTTTTAATGTCTGGCATCAATATTCCATAGCTGACGCTAATCTGCGTCACAATACTGCGCGTCTCCTATACTTGATTAACATGGGGAGCTAAATAATTTTTAACGTCTCGATGGACGGTATTCCAAAGTGGCTGGTGCAACTGAACGTCAGGAAACAAATTGACAAATTTTATCTCTTGCAAATGCAAAATCATTTAACACGTCCTAAAAAAAACCTACATCTTCCATACTCCTCTCATTCCACAGTGAAAAAGGCGGCAAAATTTGTGTTCCAGTGCTTCTCCTCACCAGGAGCAGAGTGAGACTGGGAACAAATAGTTCCTAGTCTCCAATCACTCCGTGGCTCTGCACGATGTCAGGAGAGCGAGCTCATGCAGTGCTCATGGCCGGTACGCACAAAGCTCTATGGAGTTCTATGGACTCCACAAGCCAATACCCGTTGTGGCGCAGAGTGCCGTTGCTGGTATTCAGCAGCTTTGTGCTGCATTTCGGGCCGAGGTGCTAAGCACCTACCCCGGAATATGATGTTAAAGTGGAGACAGGAATGTCTGCTTAACATTTCCATTTTAGCATCATGTTTGGAATAGGGCCATAGATGGTTAATTTTGAGACACTTAAGCGTTTAAAATAATGTAAATTGCACAACTACGGGCCACATTACATTCTTGTTGCTAACGTTAGCGCTCACCTGCGTGATCGTTAGCCGCGGTGTCTACCGCATATTACAATCCAAACGGGTTAAGAAACCCTTTACCGTTTGGTACCTTGTGCTTTTCAGTGCAAGGGTACTGTACTTTGCGTTCCCCATGTTAAGTAAAGGAAGCACAAAGTGTTAATCAGCGTTAGTATTACAAAGTCCTAACGCTGGTTAATGTCCGGCACTGGTTAGCGGAAAGTTAACCAGAGCCAGGATTTGGTTTAACAGCAGCCTAAAAAAACAAAAAAAAGAATCGTATACTCACCTCCTGTCCCGCGGCGAGGAGCGCGTCTCCGATCGCCTCCTCCGTCCGGCGGGAGCAGGGGAAGACTGGGGGAAAAAGTCCCCCCAGTCTCTCCCTGCGTATCAGTACACTGACTGGCCGGATCTCATGAGGCGAGATCCGGCTGGTCATGTGACCGCCGGCATCTGGCTCAATGGAGTCCGATGGACTCCATCGAGTGGCTGCTCGCGGCTGCCGGGGGCGTAGCGCGTGCTACCAATGCAGGCAGCATTTTTTGCCCCTGCATTGTAATCCACGGTTAAAAGGGGGGCGGTAGGGGAAAAACTGTGTGCGCAGTTTTTTTCTCCCTCCCGCCCCCGTTTTAACGCGGGGATTGTAATTTAACCATACATGTTTTATTTAAAACTATCCTGGCTCTAGTGTCCAGAACTTTTCAGCCCAACAATATTTCTGTAAAAGAAAATAAAAATGTAAATGTGCGAATACTGATTATTTTAACTGTCTCAGAATATCCACGCACACTCCAAACCTTTTTTTTTTAACCTACATTTAACTAGGCACGTCATATTTCAAAAGAAAAAAAGTTATTCAATTTTTTTATATTAAAAAGCACTTGTCATTGTCATTGTGAGAAATACACGATGCAAAAAATTTGCTGGGTTTCCGAGCACACCTTGAATAATGTTAAATATTTTTATTAATATTAGTATTTAGGCTCATGTTTGACATTGCATTGATGTATTAATATGTATTATTTCTTTACTTTAAATATATATCCATGATTATGAACACAGTTTTTCAATCTAAAGGCTTAAATCCTCAATCTCCTTTATATTTGTGTATGATCTTCTACCCAGATGGGATAATTGAAGGGTAAGTATTGCAAATCAGGGTGGAAAACTGCCTTTTGGTCTAACAGTCAGTCCTGACAGTCACTACCTGGTGCCATGCCTGGGCCTCAAGCAAAGCGGCATTGTGCTTGATATGTAGGTCCTGTATTATTTAGAGCTGCTGCAGTGTCACTTGTTCAGCTTGTCATTATAGTGGTCCTTGCCATTATTTCCTTGAGCCCTGAAGAGGGAGGAGGGGGAGAAACAAATTCTCTTCATGTCAGGAGAAGGGGGGCTATGGGGGCGGCATTGCACCCCCACTGATTTCCATTGCGGGAAAGTGCACTCATAAATAACATTTATTTCTGCACTTTTGATTAACAAGAAAGGGACTGAAATGGGTTACAATTATAGCTGTCACATCCTAATATCTTAATGCACACCAATAATTCACTGACATGCAGGAACCTGTGTGTGTGTGTGCATGTCATTCATATTTATATTTCTGTTATGAGTAAAAGGTTTCACAATTTCTTCACTTTAACCTTTTACCTGATGTAGGAACCTTGAAACAGGTTTAATGGTAGATTAATCTAGTGCTTTTATTTTTACTTTTTTTTCTCTTCGTAGCGTTAAGAGTTTATTGGATTGAATGGAATGAAAGCAGGACTTGGTGTTCATATTAGTTTCCTTTTTAATAGACTGTCTCTATGCCTCATACAAAGTTTATAGGTCTAATACCACCAAGAAAGGAACTGAACACCATAAGATACACTGTCGTTAACTCTTTCATTATGCAGAGACAACTTTGTGTCTGTGTTCTTAAAAAAAGAGAGCCTGTGTGACTATAACAGCCATGTTCACATTATAGCAAACAAGTGGAGCCCATACACTGCAACTTATGACCTTAATTGCTTCTAAACCCAGCTAAAAATAAAGGCCTGTCTATCAGGTTAAAAAATAAATCCGTGTTAAGGTAGATCTATTTTAGAATTATAATATTAGGACATGCGATGCTGTCAGGTGAATACAATTGATAAAAGTTTGCCATCTCCTCATGTAGGTATGAAATAAAATCACGCTCACGTGTGTGTATATAAATATATTTATTTGATTGACCGCGAGATGGATTTGGGGTTTGAAAATATCATATCAGTTTCCCCACCTACAGCCACAGTCTGATTTCATTTTTTTCAATCAAAACACAATTTTTAAGACTGTTAAAGTAATAATTGAGCTGCATAGGTATGATCCAAAGGCTTAAAGCCACAGTACCCAAAAGTGTACATCAAGGGTGCTCCACCTATACCCCCTTGATGTTTCGAAATTATATTCTCCATGTCGCTCATTATGTCGACAGAGTGTGGCAGGAAATGTAGTTCAAGAACATCTCGAGGGCCAAGGTTGAACACCCCTGGTGTACATGATCTAGATTGTGTTTGAACCACATTTCAAATTATTTAGATCCAAAAGGTACCATTGATCTTGACTAATGAATCCATCGATCAGTTCTTTGTGGTGTAGAATGTAACACTGTTCTATACTGAAATGCTACCCATTCCAGAAATTATAATGGAAAAATGTACCAGCACTCTAGATTATAATGGAACTGATCAGCACAGTTTTTGCAATGAATCCATCTATAGAACATTACGTTTAAAAATTATTTCAGTGTCTTTGATTGTAATCGGGATTTGTGCCAGAGGGTTTAGATGCAAAATGTGCCAATAAAACCGTTTCTCATATTTGTCATCTCTAGGTCACTGTTGCTGTACGACTACAGTTTTTTACGAGACATCAATGTCTGGCATCCATTTGTCACTATAGGAATATATTGTTCCACTCTGTCAGCGTCCATGAGCAACTTGATCGGAGCGTCTCGAATACTGTATGCTTTAGCAAAGGATGACCTCTTTGGTAAGTACTATGAATGTACCACAGGGTGGTTACCTATAAGAATGAGTAGGCATCATTAAAATCACAGCAACGCTTGTCAACTATTGCTAGTTAAAAGCAAAAAGACAATATAGGACCCCTGTGGTGAAAATATTGATCATAGTGAAAACTGGTAGCACATCAATGATCCTGAAAAGAACCAATAAATCTGCGAACCAGATATACGAATGACCTAGCTTATCTTAAATCCCAACGGGAATGGTGGTGTAATTCCTTCGTCCTCCTTGCTCTCAGCCCCGATACCTCAGGAAAGCCAGGATGGAGTCAGCCGAAATGAGTAAAAAAATCTTCAAATTTATTAAGAAATGCTTAAAAGTATAAAGATAAACCTCCAACGTCACGTGTTTCGTCCTGACTCCATCTTCCTGCTCTCTGAATAACCCTGTGTGTGTTCCATGAACTATACTATTGGTAGGAGATACTGACACATGTACTAAGCATCAGGACCGTCTTTAGCGCGGGGCAAAAGGGGTATCTGCCCCGGGCCCAGTCATTGCTATGGGGCCCAAGGCAGCTGCTCCCAGCCTGCAAAAATCATGGCATTGCGTGCTGTGTAAGGACATGTCATGTGACCGCAGAGAGGCGGTGAGGCCTCGCGAGAGATGTGGTTGGCCCCTCCCCTTCAATATGCAGTTTCCCTTTTCTCGTCGGGTCCCGGCTGGGTATGTGATGCACTGCTGGGCATGGGAAACTCTGCTGGGCGTGATGTGATGGGCATGTGAAACTCTGCTGGGCGTGATGTGATGGGCATGTGAAACTCTGCTGGGCATGATGTGATGGGCAAGTGAAACTCTGCTGGGCATGATGTGATGGGCATGGGAAACTCTGCTGGGCGTGATGTGATGGCCATGTGAAACTCTGCTGGGCATGATGTGATGGCCATGTGAAACTCTGCTGGGCGTGATGTGATAGGCATGTGAAACTCTGCTGGGCGTGATGTGATGGCCATGTGAAACTCTGCTGGGCGTGATGTGATAGGCATGTGAAACTCTGCTGGGCGTGATGTGATAGTGTGATAGGCATGTGAAACTCTGCTGGATGTGATGTGATGGGAAGTGAAACTCTGCTGGGCATGTGAAACTCTGCTGGGCATGTGAAACTCTGCTGGGCATGTGAAACTCTGCTGGGCATGTGAAACTCTGCTGGGCATGTGAAAAACTGCTGAGTATGTCAGATTCTGGGCTCTGCTGGGTATGTCAGATTCTGGGCTCTGCTGGGTATGTCAGATTCTGGGCTCTGCTGGGTATGTCAGATTCTGGCCTCTGCTGGGTATGTCAGATTCTGGGCTCTGTCTGGGTATATAAAATTCTGTGAGTTTAACTTCCTATTAGCAGTACAACTATAATATAAAAATTTAAATCTAACACTATGCAGCGCTGTTGTTCACTGGCGCCCAGTTGTCTGATTTACTAGCTCAGTTATACACACCTCACATTACTGTATCACAGAGCTCCAGAGCAATACAATTATAATGTACGGTGTGCATCAGTGTCTGAATTTTATTGCTGTGGCGCACTGTGATACGCTCATACACGCTGCGTGTTTTATTTTTGGGGGGGGGCAGCATTTCATCCTTAATAAATAAATACACACAGAGATATTGTGTTTTTACAGTATGCCTAGGATGTGTAATTGTAAAACAATAATTGTAAAATATAATTTAGTTAACTTTAGTTTTAGGAGACAAGTCTATGTGTGTGGCTTTTTTTTTTTTTTTTTGGATGTTGGAGTGGAGAGCAAAATTTCAAGGGGGGGGGCCCAAGAAAATATTCGCCCAGGGCCCAGTCAATATTAAAGACGGCCCTGCTAAGCATTAACATATAGCTGCTTACCTGTGACCTGGTGATACTGTGCATGTATGACATCATGGTTCCAGGGTCATTAGGTTTTAAGAGCTAGTATGTAAACCATTGCTGCTCTAAAACTTTGTAACAGATAGACTTGCAATAAAAGTCGAACTCTCCTACGCTACACCAGCTCTCACTAAGGGGTGCTCTCTTTACAAGACAAGTTCTCATTATACAGGAGGAAATAATTTCCTCTCCTCACTGAGCGCAAGCGTTTATAATAACACAGTGGAGCGTTTCACCATCTTCAAGGCTCTTGTTCTGATTAGAGTACCCTCACATAGATTACCTCCAAGTGTAACGATCCTTTCATATACATATGTATATTTTAGCATCAGAGAGACAGAATTCACATATCAGTGTCCAAACTTATCTAATATGTACAGAAATCTCATGTAGTTTTATTAGTGCAGCCAGTCTAAGCTCCCAATAATATATGTTGAAACTTTTGCATTCTCTACCAAACATTAAAAAAAGAATGCACAATGGTGGCTCTTAAAATCGCTTATTATAGTATGATGACAAACCTCATATTGTGCACCTTGTACCATAAATTAGCATATAGTGAGTTACATAGCAAGTGCTTCACAATTCTGAATTAAGATATACAGTAAGGTTTATGTAATACATAATACAATGTGTTTATAGTTTGTTATAAACCAGAATGCAATGAGGTGTGACTCATCATAGCGAAAATATCATGGGTCACCTAGGAAAGTGCACAATAAACAATAGAATACAGTAAATTATTATAATAATTATTATTTATATAATGCCGATAGTTTCCATTGCACTTAAAGATAAAGAAATGGAAATTAAACCAACAAAATAACAAACTTAGGTACCAGAGGCAAGAGGTGTAAAGGGCTCTGTTCACATGATCTTGTAATCTAGACTGAGACACACTGAGCGCATTGCGACGCGCTGCCCCTGTAGGTGGCACCCCCGCGTTGAGACGCGCTCAGTGTGTCCACTGTTTTCCATCTCTCTCACTCAAGCCACAGCATGTTGCAGCACTGATCGGCAGGAGATGGAAAATCCAACTTGGGCCGCGGGTGGAGAGGTGCGATGGCAGGATCTGCAGTGCACGGCGCATGCGCCATGTCCTGTAGATCCCTCCCACTAGCGCCAGTCTGTACTCATCCCTGCCATTTAGCTATGGCTATGGCTGTTTCTCCGCCTCGGCCTACCAGCAGCACGGGGAGAGAAGAGCCGCCCTGCAGCAGGACCCGGAGCCAGGTGATGCCAGGATCCGCCCCTCCCCGCCAACTGTATTCGAGCGGTCTGGCTACATATATCTGAGAGGTCTGGCTGATTTTATGGAAAATTACATGAAATTGAACTGGTGAAATCATAACAGGTGGTAATCTACTTGGAGGTGTACTTGCTCCTTTTAGCCAAACCCTCACCCATGGCTAGCAGATGAGGATTTAACCTCCCAGGCAGTAATCCCTAGTGTGACTCAGGGTTAAATTTCAGTGCAGAAAAAGATTCAGCAGGGTAGGGCTTGTTTTGTGATGCCTGGGTTGATTCAAGGTGGGGCAACACTGGATTTGCCCTTCTTGCACCGCCGGTGGCGAGGGCTGTAACACAAGGTAGCTGGGGGAAAAGTCCTGTTAGATACATTACATTAGATCTTCTGGTGAGTGATTTTGATTTTTGTTTCAAACAGATCTTTTCTATTCATCTTAAGGTTTTAAGTTAGGTCTGGTGAGTAAATTAGGTTAGGCTGGTGACTCATTTTCATACTGATTAGCATAGAATTGGAATCAATTGGGTGCGATTTGCTAAGAGATTTAGCTTGTCCACGCCTTGCTGGGGAAGGTGTACTTAGGTGACTATATAAAGCTTGGTGATATTAGCTTGTCTAATTGAGCTTGTGAAGCCTTCTAAGTGCAAGTCTTCAAAGTGAGCACTTAGAGATCTTCTGGAGATACTCTAGAGGTAGTCTGAGGTTAGACAGGAGGTAGAAAACCTACAAAAAGGTAAGATTTGATGATTTTAAATCCATTCTTTTATAATGGCAGGCTTGGTCCAGTGTAAGAGCTGTCATGCGTTTGTTTTTAGATCCAATTTTTGGAGGTTTGGAGTGTGCCTGATATGTAGGCAGTTCTCTTTATTGCAGCAGGAAATTGCCTGTTTGAAGTCTGAGATTTGTAAATTATCTGTTAGACAAACTCAGGCTATGACTGTTACAAAGCCACTGCCACAGAGGCCTCCTAGGAGCGGCAGATGGACTACTGTAGGATCTGGTAGACTTAGAGTTGTGGATAGAAGGCATGTCCCACAGTCTGTGGCTCTTCTTAATTCTTTTGAGGCACTTTCAGAGTGTAGTGGTAAGACGGATGTAGGCTCAGACACCATAGTTGAGGAACCACCATCCCCTATGCCTAAGGTATGCAGGACTGCAACCGAGGACATAAAGGAAAAGGTGAGACTTGATAGAATCACCCAGCAACAATTGCCTTCTATCATAAGAGGTGTTGAGCTGGAGAGTAGTGGTTTGGTGAGATGTCTTCCTGGGGCTACTGCTCGTAGAGACAAGAGACGTATTCTCAAGATTGTCAAACAAGCAAAGCAGCATGGGGAAGTGGACGTTCTAGTCCATCTAGGGACAAATGATTTGGCTAGCAATGAGGTTTCTGAGATTAAGGAAGATTTTTGTGTTCTTGGAGGTGAAATACAGCAGATTGCGTCCACTGTGTCATTCTCTGAAGTTTTGCCTGTGCATAACATTCAAGATAGGCAGATGCGCAATAGGGAATTTAATTTGTGGTTTCGGTAATGGTGTCGGGAGCAAGGATTTGGCTTTGTGTCCCATGATAGCTCTAATTGGAGCAGAAAGGAACTGTATAAAAAAGATGGTTTGCATCTTACTCATAGGGGAACAGATGTTCTCAGTGAGAAGTTCAAAGGTTTCACAAAGGAATATTTAAACTAGGAGGGGGGACAAAAGGGTAAAAAACAATCTGCCCGATTGTCCCCCAAAACTAAATCGGAGGGTGCAAGCAACATGCGGGGGGGAAAAAAATGACAAGCTCAGAGTCGTGTCTATAAATGCTCGCAGTTTAGTCAATAAAATCAATGAACTGGAGGCAATGATGGCAGCTGAAAAAGTAGATTTAGTGGTGGTTACTGAGACATGGTTCAGTGAGAAAAATAACTGGGACATAACAATACCGGGGTACTCTTTATATAGAAAAGACATAGAAGGTAGGAAAGGCGGAGGAGTGGCCCTGTATGTGAAAAACAACATAAAAACGAACCAAATAAAAGTGAGCGAGGTGAACATAGTCAGTTTGGGTTACGCTAACATTTGGCAATCATACAGTAGCTCGTGTAGGTGGGATTTATAGACCCCCTGGACAAGTAGAAGAGCTAGATAATCTGCTGCTTGAGGAAATAGCCAAAATGGCAATGAAGGGGGAAGTTATTATCATGGGGAACTTTAATCTTCCTGATGTGAACTGGAAAACCAAAATAGCTGGGTGCACCATGAGTACAAATATTCTAAACTCCTTACTGGGATTATCTCTAACACAAGTAGTTGAGGAGCCGACCCGTAAAGAGGCCATATTGGATTTAATACTCACAAATGGAGGTTTGGTATCAGACGTTGTTGTAGGTGAAAATTTGGGATCTAGTGATCACCAGTCAGTATGGTTTAATATAAGAACAGGGATGGAGCCGCACCACACAAAAACAAAAGTTTTAGACTTTAAAAAAACAGATTTTTCTAAAATGAGATTTTGTGTGAATGAGTCATTCTCAGACTGGAGGAGTTTAAAGGGAGTCCAGGAGAAATGGGATTATTTAAAGGAGGCATTATTGAAGGCCACAGGCAATTATGTTCGGCTTGTTAGCAAAAAAAAAAAGGGAAGCAACCACTGTGGTATTCTGCAGAAGTGGCCAAAATAGTGAAGAACAAAAAGATAGCAATCAATAATTATAAAACAACTCAGAGTGAAGAAGATAGGCAAACCTATAAGATTAGGCAGAAAGAGGCAAAGCAATTTATAAGAGCTTCCAAAGCACACGCAGAAGAGAAAATAGCTCAGTCAGTAAAAAAGGGGGACAAAACATTTTTTAGATACATAAACGAGAAAAGAAAAGTAAAACAAGGATTAGTTAGATTAAAAATAAAGGAAGGAAGGTATGTAGAAGAGGATAAAAGTCTCGCTGACTGCTTCAATGAATATTTTTGTTCAGTCTTTGCAGAAGAAAAGGAAGGAAAGGGACCTCAGTTAGGAGGAAACACTAACGAGACATTTACATATGAGTTTACAGAGGAGGAGGTTCTACAAAAGCTGTCTAAAGTAAAGACAAATAAGTCAATGGGGCCTGATGGGATCCACCCTAAATTATTAAAAGGGCTCAGTGATGTAATAGCAAAACCGTTAACAGATTGGTTAAATAAATCCTTGTTAACGGGAGTCGTCCCAGAAGACTGGAAATTAGCAAATGTTGTGCCCATTTACAAGAAGGGTAGTAGGGAGGAATCGGGGAACTATAGGCCAGTTAGTCTTACGTCAGTAGTGGGGAAATTAATGGAAACCATGTTAAAGGAAAGGATTGTTGAACATCTAAAAACACATAGATTACAGGATCAGAAACAACAGGGGTTTACCTCAGGGAGATCATGCCAAACTAATCTTATTGATTTTTTTTGATTGGGTAACAAAAATAATAGACACAGGTGGTGCAGTAGACATTGCTTATTTAGATTTCAGTAAGGCTTTTGATACTGTTCCGCATAGAAGGCTTATCAATAAATTGCAATCTATGAGCTTGGATTCCAATATTGTTGAATGGATTAGGCAGTGGCTGAGTGACAGGCAACAGAGGGTTGTGGTAAATGGAGTTTATTCGGCGCAAGGTCTTGTTACCAGTGGGGTACCTCAGGGGTCAGTACTTGGACCCATTCTCTTTAATATTTTTATTAGTGATATTGCAGAAGGTATTAATGGAAAAGTATGTCGATTTGCAACAGGGTTGACGTTCCTGGAGGGATCAGCCAAATGACAAATGATTTAGGTAAACGAAATAAATGGTCGGAGCTGTGGCAATTGAGTTTTAATGTGGATAAGTGCAAGATAATGCACCTGGGACGTAAAAACCCGAGGGCTGAATATAGAATATTTAATACAGTCCTAACCTCAACATCTGAGGAAAGGGATTTAGGGGTTATTATTTCAGAGGATCTAAGGGTAAGTAGTCAATGTAATAGAGCAGCAGGAAATGCTAGCAGAATACTTGGTTGTGTAGGGAGAGGTCTTAGCAGTAGGAAATGGGAAGTGCTCATGCCACTGTACAGAGCACTGGTGAGACCTCACTTGGAGTACTGTATGCAGTACTGGAGACCATATCTCCAGAAGGATATAGACATCTTAGAGAGAGTTCCGAGAAGGGCTACTAAAATGGTGTACAGCTTGAAGGAGAAAAGTTACCAGGAAAGGCTTAATGATCTTAACATGTACAGCTTGGAAAAAAGACAAGACAGAGGAGATATGATAGAAACATTTAAATACGTAAAGGGAATCCACAAGGTAGAGGAAGGGAGTATATTTAAAAGGCAACAAAGTAGCAAAACAAGAGGACATAGTCTTCGATTAGAGGGGCAAAGGTTTAAAAGTAACATCAGGAAGCATTATTTTACTGAGGGGGTGGTGGATACATGGAACAGCCTTCCAGTTGAAGTGGTAGAGGCCAAAACAGTAATTGAATTTAAGCAGGCATGGGATAGGCATAAGGCTATCCTAAACAAAAGATAAATCCATGTAATTGGGCAAACTAGATGGGCCGAAAGGTTCTTATCTGCCGACATTTTTCTATGTTTCTATTCCACAGTTGGTTTTGAAAAGTGTTAGCACCTCAGGCATCAAGCCCATGGTGCTAAAATTTTGGGGCACCACAAATGCAAATTAAGTTGATTTGCAACAATCGAATGTCATTTGCATTGATACCACATAGCCCCAGATTGTGTTCACATGATCTTGGGTGGGTGTGTCTGTTACTGCTTATCGTTTAAACACGATCACCATAGTGAACAGGTTATAAATTTCATTTAAATTTCAGATGTACCTGAATCGTATTTTCATTTTGTCAATATTTTTTGCCAGTATTCATATCTAATTAGACCATTAGAACGGTCCTGCACATAACCTGGTATACTCGCACTAAAATAATGTACCTGCTTAGAGCTTACACATTATTTTATGTCCTATAATTTGAGAAAAGCATAATTCGTCTTATCCTAATGTGTAACCTCAGTTTTTGGAATCCAGCTTACCCTACCTTACGTGCAGTCAGGGGAGGCAGGGCCTCCCCTGCCATCCCAGTAAATTAATGTGCTCATTGTGCTGTAATGACATGTATGTATATTTAATTTGTAAATAAAATGTTATTCATTGAAAAAAGTTTTCATACTCCCCTCTCCACGCTCCCTCGCTGTGATTCTCTGTCCTCCGCTTTTTTTCTCCTGTACTTTCAGTTTGCCGGCTGCTGTGTGTGATTCACTACACAGACAGCAGGGGCAGCACTGAGCCAGCATAGCCTATGCAATTTGCTCAAGCTGACTTCCTGGTTCTACGCTCTACAGTGCCTCCAGAGGCACTGAGAGCAATTGAAAGCTGAGCCAATGGGAAAGCTCCCTTGGTCTCAAGCAATTCTTTTTAAAAACAAAACAAAAAAATGCCCCCCCCCCATGGGAGGCAGAGCTCCCCATGGATTGCTTGACGCAGGACAGTCATGTGACTGTCCTCGTCAGTCGTGGGGGGTCTGGCAGACAGAGCTCAGCAGTCAGCATGTGTGTAATAGCGCCCTCTATTAGTCAGTATTGTAAGTGCATGCTCTTAGAACTGTAAAAAAAAATGCGAACTTTACTTTATAAATAGTGAAACTCTATCCTATACTATAATTGAGTAAGGCTTGGCGTGTCCGTCGCCAAGCCTTACTCTGCGCATGCGCGCGCAACCAGCGGTGGTTGGTTGCGCGCGCATGCAACCGCCGCGGCACGAGCCGGCTGTGCGCTCACCGCGGTGGTTACAAGATGCACACAGCAGCCTCTACCCGGCTGCCGCGCGCATCCAACCCCTGAGCGGCAAAGGGAAAGTTCCCTCGCTTCCGCTCTTTGAAGGACCCAAGCCGCGGTCACGTGGGAGTCCCACGTGACCGCGGCTTGGGTCCTTCAGCGACCGGAAGCGGGGAAACTTTCACTTCGCCGCTCGGGAAGGTAAGTATGTGGAGCTCATGGGGCGGCTGTCCGAATGCAGCATTCGAACAGCCGCCCCATGTCTGGTCTGAGGTCTGGGCTGGGGGGCAGTATCCACGAGCTGGGGCAGTATCCACGTGCTGAGGGCAGTATCCACGTGCTGAGGGCAGTATCCACGTGCTGAGGGCAGTATCCACGAGCTGGGGCAGTATCCACGTGCTGAGGGCAGTATCCACGTGCTGAGGGCAGTATCCACGAGCTGAGGGCAGTATCCACGTGCTGGGGGCAGTATCCACGTGCTGAGGGCAGTATCCACGAGCTGAGGGCAGTATCCACGAGCTGAGGGCAGTATCCACGAGCTGAGGGCAGTATCCACGTGCTGAGGGCAGTATCCACGAGCTGAGGGCATTATCCACGAGCTGAGGGCAGTATCCACGAGCTGGGGCAGTATCCACGAGCTGGGGGCAGTATCCACGTGCTGGGGGCAGTATCCACGTGCTGAGGGCAGTATCCACGAGCTGAGGGCAGTATCCACGTGCTGAGGGCAGTATCCACGAGCTGAGGGCAGTATCCACGAGCTGGGGGCAGTATCCACGAGCTGGGGGCAGTATCCACGAGCTGAGGGCAGTATCCACGAGCTGGGGCAGTATCCACGTGCTGGGGGCAGTATCCACGTGCTGGGTGCAGTATCCACGAGCTGGGGGCAGTATCCACGAGCTGGGGGCAGTATCCACGAGCTGGGGCAGTATCCACGAGCTGGGGGCAGTATCCACGAGCTGGGGGCAGTATCCACGAGCTGAGGGCAGTATCCACGAGCTGAGGGCAGTATATCCACAATAGACTGCCCTCTGGGCAGGCTTTCCACCTTGTTCTCCTATATAACGATAATCAAATGTGTAAATTGCGACTGCGTAACCCTGTGTATATCTGGCTCTGATACTAGCCAGTGCCTCACCAGCCACTGACCTCACTGCATGTCACTGCTACCTTACCTCAGTCAACAACTGAACTATTTTTCTCCTCCCTCTTCTCAGACTTTAATTTTAAGAAGAAATTTTGGTTTTACAAGAGATTTGTCATAATATTCTATAAATAATGCATCATCAATTGCTCTATCCATGAAATATTAATAAAACAAGTTATTACAATATTAAAGAGGAAGCAAATATAATTATAAATAGTCTAGTGTACTTTTTATATATATTTTTATATTTCACAATTTCAATAAAAAAAATTATTGGTTAAGCATTTCCTACGTAATTCTGAAGATTTACTTATCCCACTCCGAGATCTTTCTCTTCTCATTACCCTCTGGGAGATTTTATATTTTGTCTGAAGATGCAGTTTTTGCGGTGGCCAGTAAATTAAGAGCTTCTCTAACACTATTACTCATAGCATTATATCTCCACCGTTTCTGTTCTCTTCAAACCTTTTAAATATCTACTGAATGCAACTTGGATCAAAGGATTGAAACTAGGGCTGCAACTAACGACTATTCTCATAATCGATTAGTTGGCCGATTATTTTGATTAATCGATTCATCGATTTAAAAAAAAATTGTTTTTTTTTTTTTTTTTTTTTAACTTAAAAGGAATTTTATGTAAATAACCACAACCCCTCCCCCTTTTTTCCTAAGCAATTTGCGTAGTGTACGTAACTTTAGTATGTATGTTACGGGTAAAGGCCGGAGAGCGGTTAATCCTAGGATTAACCGGGTAATCCTGACATTACCCAAAACCGCTGGGTCAAGCTGCAAAAAAATGAAAATTTTGGACTTTACCCGGGTAATCTTGGGACTAACCAACTGCCCTTGGGTAACAGTCTGGAAGAGCTGAAAAATTCGCACTTTACCCAGATAATGTGCCAGTCTGAAGCTTCACCCGGGTAATCTGAGGACTATCCACAGCTTCACCTGGGTAATCTGCAGAGCATCCAACCCCGCTTGGGTAACAGTGAATTTTGCTATTATCTATGGATATTATCAACGAAAATGGCAAAAGACAAACATTAAAATGTATTTCAGATATAATGATTATACGGAGTAACAGGATATATTTCTTATATCAATGTGAAA
>RXON01000737.1:0-19531 GCA_009667805.1 Leptobrachium leishanense | reverse complement strand
TGATTGGCATACTGTTGAACCTGTCTTGCACCAGACCTGTGGTCAGGTGCAAGGCTGTAGCCAATTACGAGCTTCAGGCCAGTGGGAAAATGCATTGTGGTCCATTGTGATGCATTGTGGTCGAACTTGCTCCGAACACCCGGAAATGTGTTGAAATGATGAAATGATGACAGCTCATCCCTAGTAACTACATGGCCCAACCATTGTGACATGTTAAAAGAACTAAACTGGCCGTCGCTGGAATCTAGACGCACCCTTCACCTTTCCAACTTGGTGTTTTAAGAGCTTCTCTGGGAAGCTGCCACCAATACCTGAATAGTCTGCTTCCCCCTAGCAGTTCCCTCATCCTATAACCTCCGATCCAGGACAGCACCTTACTTGAAATACCACAATACAAAAAGAAAGTGGCTCGATCCTCATTTTCCTACAGTGCACCACATTTATGGAAATAACCTTCCAGACACCATCAATCTTCCCCCAGTCTTAAGTCACTCAAGAGCTCCTTACTAGCATACCTCGGTACAGAATGCACCTGTAAACATATAACATAGTAAACTATTTACTTACATATTTATTTTCCATGTTAATCTGTATATTTGTGTTTTTGTTTTTAATATCTTGCATTTATTACTTTGTATTTTGTAACAACTGTAAAATTTCAATGCTCTTAGAAGCATAGAAACATAGAAAAATGTTGGCAGATAAGAACCTTTCGGCCCATCTAGTCTGCACAATTACATGAACTTTACCTGGATTTAATCTTTTTTTAGGATAGCCTTATGCCTATCCCCATGCTGCTTAAATTCAATTACTGTTTTGGCCTCTACCACTTCAACTGGACGGCTGTTCCATGTATCCACCACCCTCACAGTAAAAAATAATGCTTCCTGACGTTGAACTCTTGAACCCAGGACATACTTGAATACGAGAGAAATCTCAATGTATCCTTCCTGGTAAAATCCTTTATAAATAAATAAATAAATAAATATGGTACACTATGGTGTACAAATTTTACATTTAAGGTGGAAGAGTTGCAACATACTGTGCTATACGGCATCGAGACGATTGAGCGGCTGACAAAACAGCTCAGACGTCGACTATCCAGAGCCAGGTGGGCTCTCCATTATGTAAGTGATACCTTACATTGAAATACAACTAATTTTGCACTGCATGGATCACACTATGTTCACATTCTCTTTTATTTTTGGACATTGGACAAAAAGAAGTGGAGATATTCCAAGGAAGCATTGGGACTAATCCGTTGATGGGACATTGACATCGCTTCACAATTTGTATATTGTGGATTTTTAATTGTTGGGGATTAGGGATGAGCTGTTCGGTTCGATTGGTTCGGAGTTCGATTCGAACATTGCTTGTTCGCATGTTCGCGAACTACGAACATTTCCGCGTGTTCGCCGCATGTTCGCCCACAATGGACCACAATGCACTTTTCCACTGGCCTGAAGCTTGCAATTGGCTACAGCCTTGCACCTGACCACAGGTCAGGTGCAAGACAGGTTCAAGACTATGCCAATCACGGCTCAATCAGGGGCTCACAGAGCTAAATCCCGCAGCACACTATATAAGGTTTCACACAGTGCTTCAGCACGTGTTTTTTGAGAGGAGATTGTTGTGTTAGTGTGTGGTCTCACTGCCAGTCTGCCACCACTATTGGGGGGGGGGGGGGTTCATTTCTACAAAATATCTGGGAATTGTTCTAATCTGTGTGTTCTCACTGCACGCCTATTTTGGGGGTCAGTCATTTCTACAAAATATCTGGGAATTGTTCTAATCTTTGTGTTCTCACTGCCACCAACTCTTGTGGGGGTTTCATTTCTACAAAATATCTGGGAATTGTTCTAATCTGTGTGTTCTCACTGCCACCAACTATTTTGGGGGTCAGTCATTTCTACAAAATATCTGGGAATTGTTCTAATCTTTGTGTTCTCACTGCCACCAGCAATTTTGGGGGTCTCATTTCTACAAAATATCTGGGAATTGTTCTAATCTTTATGTTCTCACTGAAACCAAGTATTTTGGGGGTCTCATTTCTACAAAATATCTGGGAATTGTTCTAATCTTTGTGTTCTCACTGCCACCAGCAATTTTGGGGGTCAGTAATTTATACAAAAAATCTGGGAATTGTAATCTTTGTGTTCTCACTGCCACCAGCAGTTTTGGGGGTCAGTCATTTATACAAAAAATCTGGGAATTGTTGTAATCTTTGTGTTCTCACTGCCACCAAGTATTTTGGGGGTCTCATTTCTACAAAATATCTGGGAATTGTTCTAATCTTTGTGTTCTCACTGCCACCAAGTATTTTGGGTGTCTCATTTCTACAAACATTCTGGGAATTGTTCTAATCATTGTGTTCTCACTGCCACCAACTATTGTGGGGGTATCATTTCTACAAAATATCTGGGAATTGTTCTAATCTTTGTGTTCTCACTGCCACCAGCAGTTTTGGGGGTCAGTAATTTCTACAAAATATCTGGGAATTGTTTTAATCTTTGTGTTCTCACTGCCACCAGCAATTTTGGGGGTTAGTCATTTCTACAAAATATCTGGGAATTATTCTAATCTTTGTGTTCTCACTGCCACCCATCAGGGGGTCTCACTGATTTATAGGAGGTTTCTGGGAATTGTAATCTGTGTCTTCTCACTGCCAGCTATCAGGAGGTCCCACATACTTCTAGCAGATTTCTGCGAATTGTAATCGGTGTCTTGTCACTGGCTGCCAGCTATCAGGGTGTCTCACTGAGTTATACCAGAGTTCTGGAAATCTTTAATCTTTATACCAGAGTTGAATCAGAGTTCTGCAGCATATCTCCAATTTTTATAACAGAGTTGAATCAGAGTTCTGTATATCTTTAATCTATATATCACTCACCATGTCCGAAAGACCAAAAAGGACAGGCAGACGCTCCCAGGAAAGGATAAGAGGGCAAGCAGCCTCTGTGTTGGGAGGCTGTGCCTCTGGTCGTCGTGGACGTGGTGCATCCTCTGCAGGGTCACGCTTGTCCTATCTAACTGGTGCTGGCCGTCTTAAGCAGCAGCAACATACAGAGGATTTGGTGGATTGGCTAACCAGGCCAACCTCATCCTCCGAGTCCTCTGCCAGTCAGGCTTGTAGTGCTATACAGTCCACCTCAGCTGCCAAAGCATCTAGTGCAGCCTCCATGTCCACAACTACTCCTGCCGTAGCCTCACTATCACACATGGAGTAGTCAGCTGAATTGTTTGACTACAATGAGAGTGACATGCTGCTTGAGGATGCACAGCAACTTCAGTGCTCTGATTCAATCTCTGAGGTTGTGGAAGGGAGTATAATCAACCTAGAGGAAGGGGGTGCCAGTGATGACACACAAATAACTGGCACTCATGTTGCCCCAGCAACTGCAGCATACTGCCAAGTTGGCTCCCGTGACGAGGAGATAGGGGGTGATGACAATGATGATGAGGTCACTGACTCCACCTGGGTGCCTGATTGAACAGAAGAGTCAAGTGAGGAAGAGGAGGAGGCACAGCAAACACGAGGCACAACATCCTCTATGACCAACCGTAGCACTAGCCAGTCCAAGGCATCACATGTCAGAGCTGCTCAGGTGCAGAGCGCTGTTGTCTCAAAGCACACATCCAGGAACTCTGCTGTCTTGGAGTTCTTTAAGAAATGTGCAGCAGAACGCACCGTTGTTATTTGTAATCTGTGTCAGAGGAGGCTCAAGTGTGGGAAAGACACCGGACGCTTGGGTACCACCTGCTTGAGGCGACATATGACCACCTGCCATGCATCTCGTTGGCGCAAAACTTTATGTAGGTCCTCCTCACCTGTCTCTACCCCCACTATATGTCCTGCCATGTCATTGACTCCAACCTCCACTGACAGGGATGATGCTACAGTAATGGATGTACCAGGCCCTTCCTCACAATGTGACAGCATCCCATCAGCTGAAGATTTACGCAGTCAGATTACGTTGCCCCAGCTGCTGCAGCGTAAGAAAAAATGTAGTCCCAACCATCCCCAAGCACTGCGTCTAAATGCCAGCTTAGCAAAATTACTCGCATTACAGGTGCTGCCTTTCCAGCTGGTGGACTCTGCTTCCTTCCGTGAATTTGTTGAATGTGCTGTACCACAGTGGCAGGTTCCAAAACGTCATTACTTTTCACGGAAGGCCATTCCAGCACTATACCAGCACGTGGAAGACAATGTTATGGAGTCATTGGGAAAGGCAGTCAGCAGCAAGGTGCATGTGACTTTAGACACGTGGTCCAGCAAGCATGGACAGGGCCATTACATTTCCTTCATGGCACACTGGGTAACTCTGATTGCAGCTGGGAGATCCAAGACAAGGCTCTGTGCTGGAGCTTGTTCATCCACCACGCCTCCAGAAAGCTGCTTGTATGAGGTCTGTCTACTCCACCACCACCTCTCCCTCTTCCTCCTCCTCCTCCTTCTGTGTCTCTAGTGGCAGTTAAACTGACGCGTGACAGGGGCTACGCAATGGCTCAAGCAAACGGATGCCATACTGTGCTTGAGCTGGTTTGTTTAGGGGACAGGAGCCCACCGGGCCAGAAATTCTGTCAGCTCTGCAGGGCAGGTGCAGAGATGGTTAACACCATACCAGCTTCAGCTGGGAATGGTCGTCTGTGATAATGGTAGCAACCTTCTCTCTGCCCTACGCCAGGGTAAGTTGACGCATGTACCAGCTGATGAAGCCGCTACTTGATGCGGCGAAACGCGTTCTGGTGGTGATTTTAATTATATTTTAAATAAATTTTATTTTTTTCATCTCCTATCCTGATTCCTGCTTCGTTGATTCCTGTAAACATCGGTGGTTTTTCTTCTGGGTTTTTCTCCTACCAAAAAAAACCTATGGGCATATATCCATGAGCTATGTGAGCTCCACAGAATGTGAGTACAACTCCAACTGTACATAATATTGTGATCTTAATTTGTGGATCTACACAAGGATTTCTCTTCCTGTTTTCCTTTCTACCGTTTAAACTTCGGACAAAGAAAAAGGAAAAACTTTGCTGTAAGGTGGGGGTCACCTAAGAAATTGAAGACAATTACCCGCATGTCTGGACCCACTTAGAGCCAGTGTACGGCTCTACACTTGTAAGTGGGGTCTACACCACATACATTCATAGTACATTGTATATAACAGTGTTGCACTATTATTGTCTCTCTTTTATCATATATATATATATACGAGACTCCAGGACCCCAGAGAGCAGTATTTGCGCCGATCCAGGTTACTGATTTCATTATTGTGACGCATGTACCATGCCTAGCACACGTCCTAAATCTGGTGGTACAGCGTTTCCTAACCAGGTACCCAGGGCTGGCAGAGCTTCTCAGCCAGACCAGAAAAGTCTGCAGCCACTTCAGACGGTCATTCCCAGCAAGTGTTCGCCTGGCAGAAATTTCCCACAAACCGTCTGATTTGTGACATGACCACCAGGTGGAACTCTACATTAGCAATGCTGCAGTGTCTGCACAAGCAGCAGAGGGCCATCAATGAGTACCTCTGTGAGTATGACACAAGGAAAGGTTCAGGTCAACTTGGTTCCCCCCCGCAGTGGCTGATGATCAAGGATGCATGCACTGTACTGTCACCATTTGAGGAGGCAACGAGGATGGTGAGCAGGGACAGTGCATGCATCAGTGACACAATTCCATTAGTGTTCCTGCTGGAGCGCACTCTGCGGGGAATTATAGATGTGGCTCTAGAGGCAGAGCAGCGGGAGGAGGCCTTCCCTAGCTCTGAAGGCCCCAGTCTTTCCGCAGACAGCATTCCAGTGGGTCGTCCTCAGATCAGACAGGAGGAGGATGAGGAGGAGGAATATTTAAGTAGTGCGGGCATTGAAGGTGGGGATTCCTCAAGGGATGGTTTTGTGTGCCCAGAAACCCAAGGACAGTACATGGCTGGGAGGAGGAAGTGCACGATGGGGTCAACCTCATTGACCAGGAAGACTCAGAAGCTAATGCCACCTCCAACCTATGCTGCATGGGCTCCCTTATCCTGCAAAGCCTGGTAAAGGACCCCAGGATTTGTGCTATCAAGGAGAGGGATCATTACTGGTTGGCAAACCTTTTTGATCCACGATACAAGGGTAAAGTTACAGAGCTCATCCTGCCCGCACAGACGGAGCACAGGATGAAACAACTTGAGGACGCTCTAAAGCGACACTTGTGTAACACCTTTCCAGGCACTGGTAGGTTACCAAGTGATGACACATGTGCTTCTGAGGCTGCGGATGATCAGAGGAAGAGCTGTGAAGGCCGGAGCCGCTTGACTGATGCCTTTTTAAATATTTTTAGTCCACGACGCCGAGGGACATCAAATGTAGGAACCTATTGCCAGCGCCTTCACCATATGGTGCAGGACTACCTAGGGGCAAGGGCAGACCTGGATACCTTTACAGCAGATGATCCACTGGCTTACTGGGTGTTGAGATTGGATCACTGGCCAGAATTTAGCCAATATGCTATGCAGTTACTAGGTTGCCCTTCATCAAGTGTGCTTTCTAAAAGGACGTTCAGTGCCGCTGGAGGTTTTGTCACAGACAAAAGAGTGCGTCTGTCCACCGACTCTGTAGACCGGCTGACATTTATAAAAATTAATCAGTCCTGGATCAGCAGCTATCAATCCCCTGATGCTGACTTAACTGAATAGATCGGGGATCTCTTCTGCATTCCCAAAACCTCCACCACAGCACTCTTCCACAATACCACAGAGGGGTTACTTACGGTGTGAAGGCACTTGCTGCCACCAAAGGCACAATATTTGGGTGCACTGCCACTGACGCCTATATTACCAGATTCATATCATTTTAATATTGGACTGCAGGGTCCAACCCTGCACTCTTCCACAATACCACAAAAGGGTTACGGTGTGAAGGCACTTGTTGCCATGAAAGGCACAATATTTGGCTGCACTGACGCCTTTACTAGATTCATATCGTTTTAATATAGGACCGCATGGTCCACCCCTGCACTCTTCCACAATATCACAGAGGGGTTACTGTATGATGGCACTTGCAGGCCTGGCACCAAAAGCACAGTATCTGGGTGCACTGACGCCTTTACCAGATTCATATCTTTTTAATATAGGACCGCATGGTCCACCCCTACACTCTTCCACAATACCACAGAGGGGTTACTGTATGAGTGCACTTGCTGGCCTGGCACCAAAGGCACAATATTTGGGTGCACTGCCACTGACGCCTGTACCATATTCATATTCTCAGAGGGGTTACCGTGTGACGGCACTGTTGCCGACGCTAAAGGCCCAATTTCATCCAAAGCCTGCATAAGTTTCACCATAATTTAGCCAAAAAATCACTAAACTTTTTCTGCACGTCCTAAAATGTCTTTTCATACAGGCTGCCGCCCCAAGCAGTTGTTTATGAATAGATTAAAGGAAAAGCATTTACAGTCATTTGAAACGTCATTTTTTTGTTTTTAAATGTTTCTATACATCCTAGAAATCCACCACTTCACGGACAGGTTATGGGGACCTCCTAGGCACGATATTTGAAGGAATTTTTGGTTTTTATTTTTAACCTTTTTTTCATGGAAAACTCACTGTCCCTTTAAAAACTTTTTTTTAACTTTTTGTCCTTGTTTCCTGTCCCCCAGGGCACTACCCGGACCCCCATACACCTTTTATGGCAAATATCTAGCATATGTTCCCTCTTGGAGGGCACTCTAAAAATCGAATTTTGAGTCCCATTGACTTGTATTGAGTTCGAGTTCGAATTCGAACATTTGAAAAGTTCGAGTTCGAATACGAACCGAACACGGGGGTGTTCGGCTCATCCCTAGTGAGGAACCTCAGGCAGCACAGCAACTTCGTCATCCCTGGGACAGATATCTGTGTCCCTGACCTGGACTCCAGACGGGACCGAAGTTGCAGGTAGAACCGGTTTATCTGTGCCCGGGTCAGATGGTAGAGGAGATGGCACTCTGTATCAGTGAGATGCTCCAATCTCAATCGTGTCCTTGGGACACGAAGTACCCGTGGCACATCACGCTGCCTCTCCATCTCCTGCTGCCATTGGAGATGCGCTCTCTTTCTCTCACGCAATATCAGCATATAAACTGCAGCAATAATCAGAGCACACACAACTTCATCCATAGTAATCGTTTGGTATGAGTTGAATGGGCAACTGTGCTTTGGTGCATTCCTTTTTATGGGCTTGGATATTTGGGTTTTGCCAGGTTGTTCAGATTTGCCATTAACACTAGGTTTTTGCAGTTGCTAAAATAATGCGCTCAAAGGCTTTGCGGTAATTACCGCAAATAGATTGTAATACCATCCGCGAACCAGCACAAATTCGCCTTTGCGCACACAATGTTAAGTATAGGACTCGCACAGTACAGTACGCTCGCAAAGGGTTTCCAAGTTCACCCGCGGTAGACGATTGTGCACGGTTGTTGCGCTCACTATGTCATATGGCATTCGGCGCAAAGGGTTTTACCCCTTGCATTAACGTTTTTTTGCACCGGGGCAAACGTTTGCACGAAGATTGTAATTTAGCCCCATGAGTGCACAGCATAGGTATGTCCTAAGGTAAGTGCTGTCATTAAGGGAGAAGTAGTTCAGCGGTATCATGGTAAAGTGCTTGGTGTGGGTATGTGTATTACACCATCGCCACCTATTGAGAAAGGTGTAAATGAGATCGCTAGCACTATGAGGAACTGCACACCATCACGCAGTACAAATCTTGACAATAAAGATAATAAAAAAGGAGAACATGTGCAGCGCTCAATAGGGATAGGTTACCTTTTCTATGCACTGAATACAGTGGTCATATATTCAATCAATATGATCGTATTGCCTCTAAAGAGACACATTAAATTTCTTTAGTGCAATACTGTTTACAAGATTTCTATTTGGGAAAAAAGGTGCAAAAAACTCACAAAGAGCCACCCTGGCCCTAATATAAAAGTGGATCGACTCTTTACGGGCGTCCTCTGCCCTTTCCCGAACAGGATGCCCGTGATGATTTCTTTAAAAGACAAATGACAAAAGACACCAGGTCGATATTTGTCTCTTAAAGAAATCATCACGGGCATCCTGTTTGGGAAAGGGCTGAGGACAACCGTAAAGAGTCCATTCACTTTCATAATAGTAGAGCCAGGGTGGCTCTTTGTGAGTTTTTTGCACCTTTTTCGAGATAAAAATCTTGATAAAACAGTGTTGCACTACAAAGAAATTTAATGTGTCTCCTTTAGAGGCGATACGATCAATATTGATTGAATATATGACCACTGTCGAGTGCATAGAAAAGGTAACCTATGCCTATTGAGTACTGCACTTATTGTTCACCTTTTCTTAGTGTGGGTATGTCATAAGATAATAATGAGACGAGTGGTATGTTTGTAAAGTGCATGTCGTGAATCTCTTATGTGACGATAACAGCCTTAAGGTTTACGGGATACTTGAGTATATTATAAAAAGGTGTAGCTTGGTAATAAAATGATTTGAATATGTCCCGTATTGGGTGCTTCTATTCACAAAATCACGTACTAAGGTTAAGTCTTGCCTCAAGAAATTATCTTACAGTGGGATGAATGGAATTGCATAAAAAGTCATGGTGTATCACATGTGTGTCTTTCAGAGTGTAAATGATATGTAAGCAGTGGCATCTTTCAAAAAAATATTCAAGTATATGACATGGTGCGAGCCAGGCCACCTCCGTGATGAGGCTAAGGTTGAGCACCAATAAATGACTTGGTTTCCCAGCGGTAGAAACACGGAGTAGAACCTGTATCACATCAGCGACAGCAAGCATGCGAAACCAGACCTGCTGCATCAGTCGATGATGCAGCTTGCATGATCGATGCAACAATTAGTCAGGTGCTTTTACTGTTGTGACTGATCAATGTATGTACCTGTGAATGCTCTGTGTACTATATGTGAAGTACAGTGTGTGGTATGTCTAGTGTTCAAATGACACATACAGTATTACCTCTACCACCATGCTATCACACACTCTCGCTCACATTTCACTCAACTACAAACTCACTCCCAATTCACTCAGCCACCAACAAACTCATTCCTACTTCACCCGACCCCACACTCACATGACCACTCCCACCTTAATCAGCGAGGCACGCGCTCTATTCTATACCTTGTGTAGCTCTCACCCCCAGAGGAGCCGCTGAATAAACCTCGGGATAGTCTCACCGCACTAGGAATTATTACACATCAGCACTGTTGTGGATTTTCTAGTTTTATATACTTTACTAAAAGATAAAGTGTCATAAAATATAAAAGCGCGTTGAATGAATTTTACAGGATGCGTCACGCGGGAAAAACACGCGGTGGAAAAAGAACGGTTCTGGTTCAGTTCTGGAGTGTAAGTCCTGCAAAATAGCTCAAAATATATATATATATACAAAGTTTAGGGTACCCGGGTACTGTGTTCAACTGTCCAGTGAACGAAAAGAGCAATCTTCAACTAGTCACCATTGGGGCCCTGTGAATTTAAACAATATTGCAAGCGTACGTTTCTGTTTTGGAACTGTGGCCTGGAGGCCTCTCAACGAAACTCTCCAGCACTCGATGCCTTGACCAAAGGATCTTGTGTACTGAGACTCTGTGCCACCGAATCTGCTCCCTGCTTGCCAAATCTCCGCAACTGGAACAATCGATCCGCCGCCTGCACTCCCAATCGATCGGCGCGGCCTCCTAATGCAGGGTCCTGCCGGAACCAGCTTGTCCTCCAAACCTCTTAGCGCTGGGTAGGTAGGTCACAGCACGATTTCTGTCCCGATCTCCAGCACCAGTAAGACAGCGTCTGCACTCTGGCCTGGTTGCGATCCCTGACAGCTCCAACGTGCGTCCTCCACCTTTCACTGCTCCGCTCACTCTGCCCATGCCTTGCACGAGGCTGCTGATGTCTTTCCTGGCCAGCACACCCCCTTCCTCTTCCCCTTGCAAAGGTTTCTGGGAGATGGAGTTTGTTTTTGTCCAGTATAGTCCACAATGTCTCCACTCTGTCTCCCTCTAGTAGCAGCAATAATTCAATGCACCAGAATGCAGTCTTTAAAGCAGTGCTACACTTGATTTGAAAAATGGTGTTTGCACGTGGCTTTCTGTAACATAAAATGCTTTTTCATTACATAAGAAAACCACACAGAAATGTTTTACAAAAATATAGATCAAACGTCTGCGCAGTCTTGTATACATTACCAAATTGGATGCAGAGGAGAGAGTATTAATGTATTGAGTCTCAATAGGCTATTATTGTATAATTAACCAAGTGTACTGCACCTTCAGTTGTATAGTTGCATAGATTATCTAGTTTTTTTAAAACATCTAATCGTTACTTTCTCATTATTAGGGCAATTTTTACGTAAAGGAGACCTGTTTTGGGAGAATTCAAATTGTTCAACTAGATGTCGTTGCCTGGATATTAACAATCACATATCCTGCCAAGAGTCTATATGTGGGCCATTTGAAGTTTGTGAACCAAAGGAGCAGTATTTCCAGTGTGTCTCTGTAGAGAGCAGCACTTGCGTGGTTTTTGGAGACCCACATTATCACACATTTGATGGACTCCTCTTCCATTTTCAGGGATCTTGCTCTTATCTCCTGGCCAAGAATTGTTGGCCAGGGAATCAGCTTCCATTCTTTACAGTAGAAGCTAAGAATGAAAACCGAGGTGGGTCTTCAGTTTCATGGCTGAAAGAAATATCTGTCGAAGTCTACTCACACAACATTGTGATTCCCAAAAATAGTTTTGGAAAAGTAAAGGTAAGAATCAGAAATAACAGTGTCAATAAATTATAGTAGTTGCTTCAAGGAGATTGCTAGAACTTTAAGTGAAACAATAGAGATTACTGTATGATCTGACAGATGTGACAAATCTGACAAATCTAACAACTGTTTGTACCAGATCTGAAAACTATATTTTATGTTATGGGGTATGATTAACTGCCTGAGAACAATGCCAGGAATACGAACACATTCACTCTGGAATGAATGTGCTTTTTCCCCATAAACCTCTGCTACATTTACTTATCCTACTTCAAATCCTATGGAAAAAGTGGCATCTTTTACCCTAGTGAAGCCGTCTGCAGATTGCCAGTCTCTCTGGAGGAAAGTCAAATGAATGGTGACATCATTGTCTAAGGGGGTTATTCAAAGACATTCGAATTGTGGCCGAAAGGTAACCGAACACTGAAATTCAGCGTACGGTCGTCGGTTACCTTTCCTGGCCATTTAGCTATTCAGTGAGCAGGCAGTTCGCCAAATCTTGGCGAATTGCCTGCACATACGGTGTCTGTTCGGTGACTGTTCGCGGGCAGTGAAATTCCCATTGGAGAAGCAATGCTTCGTCTATTCAGAGAACACCAAACAACAGAGAAAAGTTGCCTAAATGCCCTGCTGTTGGTTGGTGTCATTCGGCAGGTTTATTCAGGAGATTCCCGTAGGCTTCAATGTTAAAAAATATTCCTGTTTTAATACAATATCTAATAAACCGTTTAATATTATATTCTGCAGTAAAAAGTCTCTTTATCTATAGATTTTTTTTAGGATCTTTTAGGCTTTTTTTGCGCTAATTATTTTTTCTTTATTTAACCCTTTCGCTGCTGAGGCATTTCCCGCCTCTGTGCTGAGGTAATTTTTACTGGTTTTGCTCATCATGTTCAACCGTGTTTTGAAGCCTTATTTTATTATATGACCCAGACATATTATATATCGTTCTTTCCGGCAGCCTCGGCAGATTCATAATATGTCATTATTATATGTATACGTTATGTCCTGTCTGTATATTATAACAAAATATGCAATAAAATTTGAGTTTTCAATAATTTACAATGTGTAAAGTGTTTTTTTTTTACATTTTAACATGCGAGCAATTGTGGTTATATTTTCTATGGGGTGCGCTTGTTAAAAAAATTAGAAATGGGGACCCCGTTACTTTTTTTTGGGGCAAATTTCCCTATTTTTAACAAACGCACTGCATACAAAAATCGTTAGTGCAGCATCATTGTTCACATTATATATTAAATGGGAACAATATTGCTGCAATAACAAAACAAATAAAAAATAAAAAAAAATAAACTTTTTTTATTATTATTTTTTTTGGATATTTGTTTTTTTTCTACAAAAAAAATTTCATGATCATGTTTGGTATCGTTGGAAAGGCCATGCTCTGGCCGGTCCAATGATATCAAACATTAACCCCTAGCTGCCACGGATCGGGAGATAGGGGGTTCATTGGAACCCCCTATCTCAACCATTGGTGGCAGTTAGGGGTTAACTCCAGGACTGGCATCATCGTGCTATGCAGGATGACGCCAGTCCTCAGGGGGAGCTCCCGCAGGCTTGGCCGACATCCAAGATGTCAGCCAGCTCCGGGAAAGGATCACGAACCGGCGCTTTTTGGCGCCGAATCGTGATCCGGCCCCCATGGGGTTTATACCAGGTACCGTTTGGAAGGGCAGGCTGTTCCCTTCCAAACGGTGCCTGACATTAAGCTCAGGCCCCCAGCGATTGGGAGGGAGAGAGGTCCGAAGGAGCGCCTCCTTCGCACACGCGGGGAGGGGCCTGAAATAGATGTCATTGCGCCACCGCGATGACATCTATTGTGCCCGCGGCAGTCCCGGAGTGCACCGGAGGGTACAGCGATCGGTCGGAATCCGACCGATCGCTGGCTGCTAAGAGAGGACGCTCTCAGCGCGTCCTCCGCAGCCAACCCTTCCTGCTTGAGGACGCGCTCAGCGCGTCCTCCACAGCGAAGTGGTTAAAAACGTGTTTTCTTTTTTTCTGTAACAGACCTTTTTATTATCATTCACTGGATCTCATATGTAAATTCCAGGCAATTTCGTTCAGTAGGTTTTTTTTGCAAATAGCGTTTCAAGTTTCAAACTTTCAAGCGTACTGTTTTTTTCTTTTTTCACCTCATTCGTCTGTGTGTCAGGTTTTTCCGGCCGCTGCCCTGCGCCGTGATCGGCGGCTCGTCGGGTTTCTCCGGCGTGTTTGGTGGGGTTAATCCAGATGTTTCTGCGTGTTTCGGTGAGTGTTCGGTGAGTATTCGGTGGGTTTTTCAGTGAGTGTTCATCGGGTTTGCGGCAGGTTTTCCCTGCAATACGGGGGCCCTGTGATGCTTGCTGAATACACCACAGGGTCGCCGAAATAGGATCGCCGAATTGCACCAAATTGAAGGGAACGAAAAGTCACTGAACGTACGGTGACATTTCCATTCTCTTTGAATAACCCTGTACATTAAGGCTGGGGTCAGACCAGCGCACTTTTAACGTGCGTTCTGGCGCACTTAATTACGGCCGCACTAGCAGCAAATGACGGGCAATGACGGCCAATATATGAAGTACGGTCGCACGAAAGTCCGGCCGCGCAACGCAAGTGGAAAATGAACGCATTTTTTCGAGAACGCAGAACCGCTAGTACGGACGTACAGAGTGCGCTGCGTCCGCTAGCGGTGTGTGTGTGTGATTTGGAGACGTCAGACCCTGCTCGTGTCCGGCCAACATAACGTCCAGACACCCAAAGTTTCCTGGTTTGGATTCGTAAAAAATCACGCACGAAAATGCGCATCGTATGACCGTTTTCGCGAATTCCGTGAAAAAATCCGTCAATGCGTTCGGACGCACTTTTTTACGTTCGCGTGTAAAAATGCTTTCGTTTGACCCTAGCCTAAAACCTAAAACCCCAGGAGAAATTAATAGGAAATGGGAGGACGGCAATAGACTATTTCCCACTATTTCCACCTCCATACAAACTCTACTACAACCCGAAAACTGGTTTAATTTCCAAGGTTATTGTCACTTTTTTCCAATTAAAATTTCCTCCATTCTGTAACTTAGCACATGTGAAAAATACAAATAAGTGTGCAACTGCTGAATAAAAATGAAAATATCAAAGTCCACATGCATAACCTGAATCCCTTCACTGCTCAGCCATTTCACCTGTGTGCGGAGCTAAATTTTACCGTTTTGTGCTCATCATATTTAAACGCAATTTGAAGTCATGTTTTATTATTTGACCCAGACAAATTATATATCCTTTATTTCAGCAGACAAAACAGATTCATAATATATAATTATTATATGTATAAATCACAGTTACATAGTTAGGCTGAAAAAAGACATGCGTCCATCGGGTTCAGCCTCTCACACATCACCTACTGCTGTTGATGTAAAAGAAGGCAAAAAACCCAGTCTGAAATGCTTGCCAATATGCAACATACTGGGAAAAAACTCCTTCTTGACCCAAGAATGGCAGTCAGATTTCTCCTTGGATCAAGAAGCTTTTACCCACATATTAAATATTATAACCCTTAATATTCTGTGTCTGCAGGAAGTCATCCAGTCATTTTTTAAAAGTCTGTGCAGTCTCTGACCCAACCACCTCAACAGGCAGAGAATTCCACAGCTCTGTCCTGTCAGCATGCTATAACAAAAAAAATTCCCAATTCCTATAATGCTATCTCTTAAGGAGACAGTTACAATTAATGACTATTCTCAGGCTGCTCTAGTCAGCACACTCCCCGCCTGGAATTATAAATTCCACTACTTACTAGCTGTTGAAAAATAAATAAAAAGAACTCCAGAATCCACAATATAGTTCAAATGGATTTAATCCAACACCAAGAAAGCAAGGCAACGTTTCGACCACAACTGGTCTTTGTCAAGGGCTTGACAAAGACCAGTTGTGGATCGAAACGTTGCCTTGCTTTCTTGGTGTTGGATTAAATCCATTTGAACTATATTGTGGATTCTGGAGTTCTTTTTATTTATTTTTCTGCTGTATGGGGCTGTGGAGCAAGAGACCCTCACTCCATTGATCCACGTCTGGGGCTGCATTCGAGTCTACATTTTTATGAGTATTCCTACTTACTAGCTGTTAACTGAGATGAACAATGGCATAGCATCAAACAGTGCAATCAATGAGTTATAAACAAAGCATGTAAAGCTTGAGGTTCAATCTTCCAGTTCGGTCTTCTTCAGCAGCAGTACCAGATCGGTAATTGGCCTGGTGTAAAGCTTCTTGGCGAAGGTCTGCTGGTCTCTCATCCGCAGTGGTTAATTCACTGAGTACTTGAGGTCAGACATCATCATCATGATCTAGATCATGGGGCCCCCGTGTGCCGCAGCCACAGGAGGCCACACCCATACAACCCCATCCCTACAACGCAAAACCCACATGTACATTGTTCTGCTAAAAAAGTTATTTCTGAACTCATTAAAATAATCTTTTTGAAAATTGTGTGAAGAAAAACAACTTGGACCCAGCAGCGAATTTGGTGAATCTATTGTGCCCCCTTCAGACACAGATTCCTACCGCTCTACTGCATCAACCATTTCAGCTAAGGCTGCGCCGTGGCACAGAATGTCCCTGTGGAAAATGTGGGAAACAGATGATCACTTAAAAAGATACTGTCTGTACATCACTGGAACAATACACATTACAGAGCTCCACAGCATTAAAACGCACAGTAATGTGCAGTGTGTATTAGCGTATCACAGAGCTCCACAGCAATAAAACGCACAGTAATGTAACATACTGAATTATTCAACCCCCCAGCATATCAATTCATCACCCCCCAGGATATCAATTGTCATGTTATTCATCACCCCCAAGGATATCATTTCATCACCCCCACCCCAGGATATCATTTGTCATGTTATTCATCACCCTCAGGATATCAATTCATCACCCCCCAGGATATCAATTGTCATGTTATTCATCACCCCCAAGGATATCATTTGTCATGTTATTCATCACCCCCCAAGGATATCATTTGTCATGTTATTCATCACTAGGGATGAGCTGTTCAGTTTGATCTGTTCAGAGTTCGCATCGAACATCGGTCGTTCGACAGTTCGTGAACTTCGAACTTATTGGGACATTCGCCAAGAGTTCGATTTTTTTTTTTTAAAAAAAGTATAAAAAATGCTTAAAACGGATCTGCCAAATGGGGGGGGGCGCATTTAGTTGAGATTGTCCACATGCTACCCCTCCATGTGCGTATGTGTATATATGGTCTGAGGTCTGTGGGTGGGTGTATATATATATCTGCGTGTTGATATATACGTATATGTCTGTGTGTGTGGTATCAATGCATCCCTACTCTATACACGGCACTCGGTGTCCCTATAATATATATGGTAAGGGGCTACCTTTTTTATATTTTTATACTATTCCTAGTAAATTAACAGTAATTTTTGATGTATTTTATTCAGTACAGACTTTTTTTGCCTATATAACATGTGCTTTGTGAAAATAAAACGGTTTTGTGTGTACATTTTAATTTAGTTAGTGGATTCCTGTCCAGTGCGGTGAGAAGCAAACGTAATGTAGTGTAGACACGCTGCGAGGCGGAGCGGAGTGAAGTCAAGCCTGCAAAATGTTTGCTTCTCTTCGCTACGCTGTGCGCCGCTACACGCTCAGTGTGTCTCAGCCTTTATTCCCGCATCGCTAGCTTACCGAATCAGTTTGTATACTTGTTACTGACCCTGCTTGTTCTGAGGACCCGATCTGTTGCCGACTTTGCCTGCCATTTGACTATTCTCTCTGTGTATTCCTGCCTGTTCTGTTCGCTTCCTGTTGCTACTGGTGTGCGCCAATTCTCGCCAAATACAGTAGCGCAGTACAAGTGCCTAAACATTGCTGACCCGGTTTTGTTATAGCTGCTGATGTAACTGAATAGATCGGGGATCTCTTCTGCATTACCAAAACCTCCACCACTCTTCCACAATACCACAGAGGGGTTACTTACTTTGTGAAGGCACTTGCTGCCAACAAAGGCACAATATTTGGGTGCACTGCCACTGACGCCCATACCAGATTCATATCATTTTAATATTTGACTGCAGGGTCCAACTCTGCACTCTTCCACAATACCACAGAGGGGTTACGGTGTGTGACGGCACTTTGCCGACACTAAAGGCCCAATTTTAAAGCACCTATTGTTACTTTCATCCAAAGCCTGCATAAATTTCACCATAATTTAGCCCAAAAATCACTAAACTTGTTCTGTGTATCCTAAAATGTCTCCTCTTTTCATACAGACTGCCGCCCCAAGCAGTTGTTTATGAATAGATTAAAGGAAAACCATTTACCGTCATTTTAAATTAATTTTTTTGTTTTTTAAATGATTCTATACATCCTACAAATCCGTCACTTCACGGGCAGGTTATGGGGACCTCCTAGGCACGATATTTGAAGGAATTTTTTATTTTTATTCTTAACCTTTATTTCATGGAAAACTCACTGTTCCTTTAAAAACTTTTTTTGTTTTACTTTTTGTCCTTATTTCCTGTCCCCCAGGGCACTACCCAGACCCCCATACACCTTTTATGGCAAATATCTTGCATATATGCCCTCTTGGAGGGCACTCTAAAATTTGAACTTTCGAGTCCCATTGACTTGCATTGAGTTCGGTTCGTGTTCGAGTTCGAACTCGAACTTTCGAACTCATCACTATTCATCACCCCCTCGGCTTATCAATTCACCCCCCAGGATATCAATTGTCATGTTATTCATCACCCCTCCAGCATATCAATTGTCATGTTATACATCCCCCCAGCATATCAGTTCATCACCCCCAAGGATATCAATTGTCATGTTATTCATCACCCCCAAGGATATCATTTGTCATGTTATTCATCACCCCCTCGGCTCATCAATTCACCCCCCCAGGATATCAATTGTCATGTTAATTCATCACCCCCCAGGATATCAATTCATCACCCCCCAGGATATCAATTGTCATTTTATTCATCCCCCATGATATCAATTGTCATGTTATTCATCACACCCCCAGCATATCAATTCATCACCCCCCAGCATATCAATTGTCATGTCATTCATCACCCCCCAGCATATCATCACCCTGAGGATATCAATTGTCATGTTATTCATCATCCCCCCGCATATCAATTCATCACCCCCCAGCATATCAATTCATCACCCCCCCAGGATATCAATTGTCATGTTATTCACCCCCCCCAGCATATCAATTCATCACCCCCACAGGATATCAATTGTCATGTTATTATTCATCACCCTCCCATCATATAAATTCATCACCCCCCCAGGATATCAATTGTCATGTTATTCATCACCCCTCCAGGATATCAATTCATCACCCCTCCAGGATATCAATTGTCTTGTTATTCATCCCCCAGCATATCAGTTCATCACCCCCAAGGATATCAATTGTCATGTTATTCATCACCCCCCAGGATATTAATTGTTATGTTATTCATCACCCCCCAGGATATCAATTTTCATGTTATTCATCACCCCCCAAGAATATCATTTGTCATGTTATTCATCACCCCCTCTGCTTATCAATTCACCCCCCAAGGATATCAATTGTCATGCTATTCATCATCCCTCCGGGATATCAATTGTCTTGTTATTCATCCCCCAGCATATCAGTTCATCACCCCCCAGGATATCAATTGTCATGTTATTCATCACCCCCCCTCCAACATATGATCACCCCGCAGGATATCAAATGTCATGTTATTCATCATCCC